>BPLR01015755.1:0-162120 GCA_021605095.1 Caerostris extrusa | reverse complement strand
TTATTACGTATTGCTCGACTCCAGACTTCATATTTTGTGCCTTGGCACAGGTAGATCGAGTCGATTATGTTTTCCTATTGTCAGTTTATTCCAACTGGCCGACTGACATTGAATATTCGGCGTTCCGTGATTCTGACGCAGACGTCTTCCAAGTTTGATATTGGATTACCACTAAAAAGGAATGGTTGTTTTCAAACATATTATTAAACAGAAAGTTTTTGAAAAATCTTTTCTTTTGTTTTGTTTTTGAAAAATCTTTCTTTTTGTTTTGTTTTGAAATAATTTTATCGTTTCCTTAGAAAAGAGATTCTAACTTTTATGTTATGTATGCATTCTTATTAGTTTTATTTGGTTTGATAAATAAATAACTATACTAAATTTTTTTTTTAAGTTAGTTAGGCTCTGTTTAGGCAACTTTTATTTGATTTTATAAATGGTTAATCCTCGAGCTTGATTTATTGTAGGTTTGTAATAAAGACTTTTTAAAAATTATATTGAAATTGTGACACGAATTTTTAATTAAGGCAGTGGGATTATGCTTTTCTGAGGTTTCAAGATTGGTTTGGTTTGTTGCTCTACGGTCATTTCTGCACACTTTAGGCTAATTAGACTGGGACCTACAGCTTAACGTGGATTCCGAACCACTAACAAACATCCATGCCACCGCTAGGATTGAGGTTTCAAGAAGTAATAAATGGAGAATTTTTTTTTATTTCTAAAAAGTTAAGTATTTTAAGAAATATTGATCTAAGTAAAATCAAAATTCCTTCTTTTAAAATACATTATTTAGACAAAATAGGAAACTTACCTAAGAATGGTTCGAATGCATTAAATTTATTATTATACCTTAAAAATTATATATATGTGGTTATTTATAAATATAATAAAATTTGAAGAAGCATAGAATGATAATGTCTTTCAGCTGATGATAATGTCTTTCTTTAATAATATTCACTTTGAATATGAATTCGTCCCAAAGTTTTTGTATAGTATCTAAAATTTTGATCAGTCTGATTTATAAATAACAATGACATTATATGATACTTATCTCATTTTTTTTTATTCCGTTTCAAAATTACGAGAAAATTTTAAAATTTGTTTTTATTTCCAATACTATATAAATAAATTTGAAATATAAAAATCATTTGATGACTACTGCGTTTCTATATTTGTGAACTGTAATGTTTTTAGGTCTGATACTTTCAATTCGGATCCATCGTTGATATTTTTAAATGTCGAACACTTTTGACTCGAGGCCATTTGCAACGGGAATGGCAGATTCAGCGTCACCCAGGGTTGATCACGAAACTTGCTATATTTTGTTTTAATGCAGCTGGAAACACTTAGACCATTGTTTTGGATACCTTAAGGCAAGCGTTGCACAGACGTTACTCCCATAGCACTGCCAGGAGGTGCGTGTAGCTTGAAGATAAGCTACGGACGCGGAGTAACAATACTTCTGCAGCGCTCTACGATCATGTGAGACTGGGATCTGCGGTTTAAAGTGAATTTCGAACCACTACAAACATCCATCCCCAGGAAAACCTATGGTACCGAAGTTAGCCATTCAGGCCTCCGAAGCTTGCTATATTGCACCCATATTTTTTCCATCGCTTTAGAACGAACACTCTCAAGGTTGTCTGTGATGGGGGAGAGGGTTTCGCACCTTCCTTCCCTTCTCCTCAAGCCCAACGGAAGGGATTTCTACCCAATGCAATCATCGTACCCATCATTGGCATAGACAAGGAAGCTATCTGTTCGGTATCGATTGGCAAATTTCGTACCTCACTCAATCGGGAAATCCAGCTTTCTTAATCGGGCAACCCAACGCGCTATCTACCAGGCCTCTCCAGCTTAAATTTTGATTATTTAACGATGAACAAAATGATTATTTTAACGATGAACGAAACAAAACAGTTGCATATGTAATCATTTATAATTTTTAACAAATATTTAAGTGTTATGAGCCATAGATTATAATAGAATTTTTTTTTTTTTTATATTTTATATTTGTTCTTGTAAAAGGATAAATTAGATTATCAGATTAAAAAATATACTTATTGCTACTATAGCATGCTACATATTTATGATCCTCAATCCTTCAATAAGTTAATTATGAAATCATTCCAGCTGGTTTTGATATTATTTCTAAAAAAGAATATTTAATATTGGGCCGGCAAGGAAGTTCTTTTAGTTTTCATCATTTAAAAGCATTGCAAAAACCGAAATTAATTTCTTGTCGAACGAATAGATCCTCTAGTGAATGTATTCTGTAAAAACTTTGTCTGAAGAATTCAAATAATGGATTAAAAAAGTTTTCTTGGTGAAAATAAGCTGTGGTTTTGTCTCTAACGCTAGGACCTGGGAGGCAAACTTCCAGCTACATCATACCTGAACGCCGTAAAACCTCCACCCCCCCCCCCCGGAACCTCAATTGGACTGAACTACACTAAAAATTCGTGGGGTTTGCAGATCAATATACTGTTTCTTACAAGGATCCGGTTTCTTACAAGGAAGTTGTCCCGACAGGTATCTTGTACTGGTTTTCTCCCACATACCATAAGCAAATGCGGGATAGCTCTCCATAAAGTGTTCTCCCGGAAGGCAGTGGCTTCCTTCTGCTGCGTCACGGGGCCAAGTCAGTCTTCTACCTAGGGGTGCTCCATTACAAAAAGAAGCTGCCCCCTCCTTCCATGAGGACACACTGGTTAATGGACTTGATCTAGGTATTGCTGTCGATCAAGTGGGATAAGAAACAACAACAAATTTAATAGTTTGAATTTTGATGATACAAATCAAAAAACTTTTGATATGTATTTACATATAATTACTCAAATTTTAATTTGCATTAATAATATACCTTAAATATTCAAACCATTGACTATATAGGGATGTAATATTACCATGCTACATATGGAAAGGCTATTGAATACTGATTTTCACATCAAAAAATCCTAAAAAGAGAATCTGCATGTTAAGGAATCAACAAAAGTGCCCCCTTTATAAGTTATATACTGATACTTGTACACGAAATATATTACTTTAATTTTTAGTTTACATCTTTTATCACTCTATATTACATTCTTTTGTCTATCATTACCATGTAGTAGTATACCATGTTGTTAAAAATATCCATCTCGTTAGTCCTTTAGAATGACATTAAGTTAATGGAAATTTTGTATACGAAAGAATAATATTTAAAATTTTCTCTATAACGTTAACTATCACTTTTTTTTTTAAACCTTTAAAAAGTTCTGGATCACGAAAACGTCTCTTATTTTGCCCTTAAAAATGTGTGTCGTAAGAAAATGTACGTGTCAATATAATACGACTTGGATTGCGGTCTGAGTCAAAGCGGCTGTACCAACAAACATCCAAGAATGAAAGATTGTTGTCTGATTACCTTGAATTTTGAACTTGGATTCCTTGTTTGCTCAAGAGATTTCCTCGAGACTGATTACTTTCCATCGAATGAATACGGAGCAAGTTTCTGCAATAACGAGCCTCCAGAAAGATTAGTCACAACGATACTGCGTTTAATATAGCCTTTCTCACACATTCTCTGCATAGTCTAAGTATTTAGACCAGTAATAGAACCAGAAACATCAAGCTTTATATTTGTTTGGTCATCTACCTAAACAGAAGTTAAATTTTTCTCCCTTCATCATGGTAGGAGATCAATTTCAGTAAAATTAGATGAAGAATCACTACTTATTATTGAGGGTGCAAGTATACATTAAAAGTATCCTATTTTCTTACATAAACGTTTGATAGATATTAGTCGATTTTTAAGTAAAAAATCGAAAACATTAAACGAATCTTGGCCCTTTGTTTGTGTGTAAGCTTTGCAGGCACTACTTTTAAAATGAGTAAATGAGTTGTTTAAAACTGGAACTATCCTATGGAAGTTTGCCGTGTACTCCGTTTTTGCCGTGTTATATTTGTTTGGCCATCTACCTAAACAAAAGTTAATTTTTTTTCTCCCTTCATCATGAGTTTATGAGTTTCATTAAAATTTGATAAAGAGTCACTACTTAGTATTGAGGGTGTAAGTATATATTGAAAGTATCCTTTCTTTTTCTTTTTAATGTCTCTGCAGCAATTTTTTTTTTTTATTTACATAATTGTTTGGTAGGTATCGATTTTGTAAGTAAAAAAAAAAGGAAAACATTAAACGAATCTTGGCCCCTTTGTTTGTGTGTCAGCTTTGCAGGCACTACTTTTCGAAGTGAGTAAATGTGTTTAAAACTGGAACTATCCTATTTAAGTTTGCCGAGTTTACTCATTCTTTGCATAATCTAAGTATTTAGACCAGTAATTGAACCAGAAACATCAAGTTTTAACCGACTGTTCGTATTTGTTTGGTCATCTATCTAAACAGAAGTTAAATTTTTTCGAACTTTATCATGGTAGGAGATCAGTTTCATTAAATTTAGATAAAGAATCACTAGTTAATATTGAGGGTGCAAGTACATACTGAAAGTATCCTTTTTTCTTTTTAATGTCTCTGTAGCAGATTTTTATTTACATAATAATTTGATAGATATCAGTCGATTATGTTAGTAAAAAATCGAAAACATTCAACGAATCTTGGCCTTTTGTTTGTGTGTAAGCTTTGCATGCACTAATTTTAAAAGTGAGTAAATGTGTTTAAAACTGGAACTATCCTATGGAAGTTCACATGACTATTTCTTTCCCCTGACCTCCTGGAAGCTTTAGTTAGTTCTACTCATCAAGATTAATATTGTGGTCATACTTTATGGAGCACAAAGTTCTTTATCAATACGTAATATGAAAATAAATGGAACATTATAAGAGCAAAATATTATTATTGTAGTATTTATTCGTCTTATATTGTTTCAAAATTAATTATGAGCTTTTTCCATTTATTTTTAGCCGCATAGTGTATTTTTAATGATAAGAAAAAGAATCATACATTCATTATTCACATATACATAAAATATTTATCAATATTTAAATTTTTATTTAAACTTTCATTTTTTTATAGATCTTTCAAGATTATTTAATTATAATTAATTTCGGTTATAGTAGTTTTTTTGAGAGTGTTTTACCAGAAGGTTATTTGTGATAGTAAAATAGTAATGGCAGTTATTTGGATGAATTAGAGATTGTTAACATCTTCTTTTCTTCATTCAGGTTCTAAGTCATTGCAAGTTCACCAACTTCTACTTATAGTTGATTTATACACCGTGAAAAAAAATAAATAAAAGAAAAATAACAGAAAAACCAGCAGTATTCAGTAAATATATTTCTGTATCCTGTCCGTTTATAGTCACTTTGCACCAGAGTCATTAAATTTCTTGACTTCCTTATGAGGCTGAATTAATAGCAGTTAATTACGTGCTATCTGATTTGAGGTTTAAGACGGACTTTAATAACAGTGATAAAATCGAAGCAATACTTTGCTCAGTCTGTTTTAGACAATCGGTAGATTTGAGTGCAATGTGAGTAGATTTCACAGTTGTTACAATGTTTTCCGTGGATCATTCGATTTCTTCGGTAGACAACAATAACAACACACACACACACATTATTTAACACACGCACACAGTTATTTTTAAGAAAAGCAATGATTTAGTTTGATTTTACGAGATTCAAAAGTAACAATTAAAAATAGACCATTCACCAGTTAAATGTTATATATTTTTTTTAAAGACAAAATGGAGAATTGTAACTAGAATATGAGAAAAGAGTTTGTTGGAAAAGGAATTTTGCCAATTTAGAATTTTTTAATCTATATAAATTCTGAAATAGAATTAATACTTTTTTTTTTTTAATCCCACTTGGTCGGCAGCAACATCTAGACCAAGGCCAAGGAAGGAGAGAAAGGGGGTGGTATCTTCTGTTATGATGGAGCACCCATAGGTAGTAGTCTGACTTGGCTCTGTGACTCTGAACAAGGAGGAAAGTGGCTTCTGGGAGGACTTTTAGGGGGAACTACCCCGTATTTGCATAACATATGGAAGAAAACCCGGAAAACTCCCACCGCGTACTAATTACTGGTAGTACTACTAATCCGGCAAGATGCTGAACATCACAAAAGGCATCGAATCTCCTCGTTTTTTGAAGTGTCTACAATCTGATTTCAGACTGAAGTCTGATAGAAGACTGACACTAATTTTGAAGTGTCTACAAGTGATACGGACTGATCCTCCGCTCTAATGCTCACATAATGCTCGCATTGCCACTGACCCATGAGTCGGGCATTAATAATTTCTTTACTAATAACTTTACTACTTTTAAAATTGACAAAAATTAAAATGTATTATATATTTCAGTTTCTCTTAAAATAAAAAAGTAAAGAGATGGCAAATAATATAATACTTTTTTTTTTACTCCAATATGACTTCCAAAATTTTGCAGTTCTAATATTTTAATCTTTTCAAAATTTAAAAAATTAAAAAAATTAATAAAAAAAAATTAAAAGATTTTAAGAGATTAAAATACTTTTTTTAGCACCCAGATTAAATTTTTTATAAAATTGTTATTAGTAAATTGTCTTGTCAAATTGTCATTAGTAAATTGTCTTGCCAAATTGTTATTAGTAAGTTATCTTGTTGTTCAGTGTCCTTCCCAAATCGATGGTTACGTAAATGACTGTCATGAATATTGATAAAAAATATGCTATTCTTTCATCTTTTCAATAAGTAATTCGTCTTCCTTTTGATTCTTAAGTACAAATGACCCGCTGTTTCAGACCTTGAATGCACTTTTTTGTCGTGACTCAAGCAGGAGCCTCCTGACTTCCTACACGCGCGTGAGAGTCTGGTGATTTTCCTAACCCATCTTGAGGTTCAACATCAAACCAGACGGGGTTCGTGCTTTGAAAATCATTCAGAGGTTTCCGCCATAATAGCGTATGAGTACACAGGAACTGTAAACTAGAGCATTGGAACTTCTTCGCGAAGACTACACATTAACTAAACAAAACTACGGGCATCGGAATCATTAAGGAATAACTGTAAGTGATCTTTTAACTTATGACATTTGTATCGTCTTCAATTCGGTTGTCTTCCTCAATCATTCTGCAACGAAACATGGTCTCGAATTTAAGTTTTTTTATGGATTTTTAAGACAAAGCTTTCTTTTTTGTTTCGGTTTCTGATTCTTTAAGAATTTCAAAAGGAAATTAGTTTTTCAAATAAGAAATGATAAAAATGTGAGGTAAAACTTGAAGAAGCTATAAAAAAAAAAAAAATCAATAGCAGTGATTCATTTTTTTTTCCGGAAATGAACTAATGCAAAGATAAATTAAATTGATGAGTTGGTTAATGATAATTACAATTAAAGTGATATCTTCTACAATTTATTAATATTCTTTTACTAATGATTTCTGAAAGTAATAAAGATAAAAAAATCGTAGATGAAATCGAATATAATCTACGAAATCTTTGTGTATTTTTCTATGAAAAACTTTTTATACTTTATGTATATATACAATTTATTAATGCCTTTCTTCTAAAAGTCATAATTTTTTAACTATTAATATTTACCAAATGTTGGATTTTTTAGCTACCAATATTCATTTTAATCACCCAAAATTCATCATCATTATCGTAAGCATCATTATTGGTGCTACAACCCTTGAAGGGACCTGACCCATTCCACACAACTAGTTGCCCTTTGTTTCCAGTTAGTAATACTCAATGTCTTCAAGTCCTCCTCGCGGCCTGAAAGCCAATTAGCTAGCGCTCTGGCCTTTGGTGCCACAGATTTCAGGTTCGAATCCTGGTGGTGGCATGGTTGTTTATTAGTGGTTCGGAATCCGCGTTAAGCTGTAGGTCCCGGTTTAATTAGCCTAAAGTGTGCACAAAATGATCGTACAATGACAAACAAACCAAGTCAAGTCCTCCTCATCTAATCCTTGGTCTTCCTTTGGGTTTAGATCCGCTGAGGTTTCTTTAAGGAATCTTCTTGCTTTTCTGTTTAACTCCATTCAAAAATACTATACCATTAAAAATTCAGTTTGATGTAATTCGTTGATACGAATTTTTGTTCACTTATGAAAAACTTCCATGAACTCCTGCGTTTTGGGGAAAAAGTATTTATATTCCATGCTTTACTTTTATCCCATAATTACTTTTTGCACAATAATGATTAATGATTAACATGATGAAAGAAAGAAAATAGCGTATCAATTAAAATCATTGCATTGATATTTTTGATACCAACAGAAACTGTATAAAGAAAAAATGTGCTAAACAAACTGAATGTGCAAATGAAAGGTTAAAAATATCATTCATAAAATTTAATTAAATTAAGATCCAAATGTGTGTCATTAATAATCTTTTTGTGAAACATAATCATTACGTTTATCTTCCGAGATCAAAGTTCTCAATTTATGATACGGAAAAATACGCGATTAAAAATCATCAAATGATTTTACAAACTTTTGCGTAACAAACATCATTATCATGTATAATATCAGCTTTATCCACGTGCGTCGTTAAATTACTATCTCTTTCACGTCAATAAATTACAAAGAACAAATAAATCAGCATCTATTAGGAGCAACTAAAATTCAGCCATCGTTAATTAATTTGCATACTGGTTGATGACGATTTGGCAAGATTGCTTAAAAGCAATTTGATAGCGATCGCACTTTCGCTTTAATAAGAACTATTGTTGCAATTTAGTGCTGTGATTTGTTGTTATGGAGGTTTTTCTAATCAATAGATTAACTTGGCGTTCAGGGTCAATTTCCTCAATAGCCAGTGATTGAACAGCAAACTATTCTCCTTTTTTTTCCTCCTTGGTCATCATGGTTTGTGATAAATATGCGAACATCCTGGAATTTGAATTAACTGAAAATGTATGACATTAAATATTCATTACTAGTTTTAATGTTTTTGCTTAACGCAATGTTTTCAAAGTGTCTGCCGAATTGCTGCAGGACATATGAATATCTTAGCAGTAACCAGCGAGTTGACTTCAATACTTTCATACACGTTTGCTGTGATGTAATCACATGCTTCGAAAGCTGTTATGTTTGAAGTAATTGCTTCCCATTTATCAAGATGGTTTCATGGTATCTTATAAGATGTGTCTAGTAGCATGTGTTCTGAAGATGATGGACTATTACTTGTGATGCCTTAAGAGTCAATCAATACAACTTTTTTTTTTTCTCGATATGATTGAATTTTGATCAGCTATAGATTATTGAAACATCAAATCAATATCTAAATTTCCATTTAATGAAGAACATGAAGGTGTATTCTCATTGCTATGACTAAGAAAGTATAAACATATGTGAGTTTATTTCTTGCGTGTTTCCAATTTCTTACAAACTGTTGTAAATTATACAAAACAAAAATGTCCATTTTTCTTCAGTATATTAAGATACAGATATGAAAGATAAAAATTATTAATATTAATAATTAATTAATATTATTTATTAATTATTAAAAATTATTATGCTTAACTCAATGATTCTCAAAGTGTATGCGAAAATGCTGCAGGAAATATGAATATCTTAGCAGTAACCAGCGAGTTGACTTCAATACTTTCATACACGTTTGCTGTGATGTAATCACATGCTTCGAAAGCTGTATGTTTGAAGTAATTGTTTCCCATTTATCAAGATGGTTTCATGTTACCTATAAGATGTGTCTCGTAGCATGTGTTCTGAAGATGATGGACTATTACTTGTGATGCCTTAAGAGTCAATCAATACAACTTTTTTTCTCGATTTGATTGAATTTTGATCAGCTATAGATTATTGAAACATCAAATCAATATCTAAATTTCCATTTAATGAAGAACATGAAGATCTATTTTCATTGCTATGACTAAGAAAAAGCTCAAACATATGTAAGTTTATTTCTTGCGTGTTTCCAATTTCTTACAAACTGTTGTAAATTATACAAAACAAAAATGTCCATTTTCTTCAGTATATTAAGATACAGATATGAAAGATAAAAATTATTAAATTATTAATATTAATAATTAATTAATATTAATTATTAATTATTAAAAATTATTATGCTTAACTCAATGTTTCTTAAAGTGTATGCCGAAATACACTCATGTCCATAAATTAAGGATAAAAGTTCAGACAAAGAAAGAGACAGAAGCAAAACAAATTTGACTTATTTGTAAAGTCTATTTATTAAACAAAAGGTAAAGAGCAAAAAAGATGCTATATGTGTGACATAATTAATAAAATTGAATTTTTACTCCCTGAGCAAATTTCAAAAAAAGAACCTAACAAAAAACAGTATAACATGGTTAGTGTGATGGTTAATATGGAGTATCTCTCCCGGACGATGCAATGCAGGCCTTACAACGCCTAGGCATGCTGAGTATCAAATTATCAATCTGATCTTGGGGAATATTACACCACTCATCAAGCAATGCCCTCCGAAGTTCCGGTTGACAGGTGGGAGGGGGGGTTGACGGGCTGCAATTCGTCGGCCAAGCATATCCCACACATGCTCTATTGGATTCAAGTCCGGTGAGTATGCTGGCCAATCCATACGGGTGATATCCTCCAATTGAAGGCATTCGTCTACAATGTTTGCACGGTGAGGACGGGTGTTGTCATCCATAAACAGAAATTCAGCACCCATGGCGCCCCGAAACAAACGTACATGTTGTTCCAAAATGACATCCCGATAGATGTTGCCTGTCATTGTTGCCGTCCGATAATTCTACCACGTAAAAAATCATCCAAATGCTTCCTTTGTGCCATAACTATGCGGTTATTGCACTGAAAGGCTTTTAAAGCGCTTGTAGCTTCTTTGCCACCATTCCTTATATACCCCTCTCTTACACTCTCGTCATTGTGACGTACTATCCGCGCCATCTGGTGGTTTCCTGTAATTTGCATATTCTTCTTCAAGATGTGTGTGATAATTCTACAGGTGAAATTTTTTATTTTAGAGTTCAATTTCTGTGTGATTCTGAATTATCTTTAATTTATGGACATGAGTGTACTACAGGTCAATCAATACAGATTTTATTTTTCTGTTTGATTGAATTTTGAGCAGCTATAGACTATTGAAATAAGAAATCAATATTTAAATTTCCATTTAATGAAGAACATGAACATGTATTTTCATTGCTATGACTAAGAGAGTTTAAACATATGCAAGTTTATTTCTTGCGTGTTTCCAATTTCTTGCAAGCTCTTGTAAATTGTACAAAAACAAAAATGTTTATTTTTCTTCAGCGTTTGAGATGTTCAGTATTTTACCTCATTACTCAGACTACCTGTTGGGAGTTGTCCGGGGTTTCTCTAATACGATATGCAAATACGGAGTAGTCTCCTAAAAGTCCTCCCGGAAGGCATTGCCCACCTTTTTTCAGCGACACGGTGCCAAGTCAGACTTCTACCTACGGGTGCTCCCACTTTCCCTCCTTCCATGAGTACACATGGGTTCATGGACTTGGTCTAGATGTTACTGTCGATCAAGTGAGATAAGAAACAACAACAAATTTACTAGTTTGAATTTTGATGTTGCAAATCAAAAACCTGTATTACGAGTGCTCCATCACAACAGGAGTGTGAATGAGGAACACCCTTTTCTTCCTTCCATGAGAACACATGGGTTCATGGACTAGGTCTAGATGTTGTTGTCCACCAAGTGGGATAAGAAACAACAACATTAACTATAACTTTTTCACAAAATAGGGAGGAAAAACAAACAGTGATTGATCCTACTTTTGCAGGATTACATATACTTGTTACATAGCATATGAATCTATTGGTGAGTCAACTTTCTCCCGGTAAAAGTACTTAATTTTATCCGTACCGCTTCCCATAATGACAGCAATGGCAATTAGCAGAAACGTGCAGCAATGTCACACCACTCCTTCGCAAAATGTTAACTTTTGAATCACTGAATGATTCATTGCATGAATCTGTTTTCGAAGATGCAATCGCTAAAAATATCTCACAGCACGACTCTTCCATCTAGGTTAGTTCAAGGAGATGAATCGCGTTTTGATTGCATTTAGTTAAACTTGAACCATTAATTGAACTCGCGTATCCTGGAAGAATTCATGTGGTCGTTAGCTGTATGCAGATTAAGTGAAAAGTGTTGGTTAATGAAGGAAACTCTTGTTAACTGCATGTTCCCATTACTTTGAGGCAGCTGGAAAGTTTTTTTATTTATTTGTTATTTTTTCCAGTTAATATAAACTTCCGATTCTCTTGTCGTAATTAATGTTCTAGATTTTCCGTAAACTCCCTGGCAATAAAACATTAAAGGCGTGATGAATCTAGATGTGGTTTTTGAAATACTTATCATTGTATGGTTTGGAAAGTTGTCTAGAGGCAAACTGTAATTTTAGTTTCTAATGAAATGAATATCTTTTGATTCATTTTCTATTATTTTAGTGAAATGGATCTTAAATACTGATGTGATAAACATGCGATTTCTGAAATACTTATCATTGTATGGTTTGGAAAGTTGAGATGTCTGGAGCAATACTGTGATTTTAATTTTCAATGAAAAAAAATACCTTTGTTTCATTAATCACTTTTTCTATTATTTTAGTGAGTTAGATCTCAAAATCAAACTTTTGTCTTTAATTGTTAATTGTAGCAGTTCTTATGTAATAAATCGGGATGCTGTTTTTTTTTTTTCCCGTTAGTATAAAACTTCCGATTTTCTTGTGGTAAATTAATATTCTAGATTTTCCGTAAACTCACCGGCTATAAAACATTAAAGGTTTGATGAATCTAGATGTGGTTCCTGAAATACTTATCATTGTATGGTTTGGAAGATTGAGATGTCTGAAGCAAAACTGTATTTTAGTTTCCAATGAAAATATTTTTGTTTCATTAATCACTTTTTTTCTATTATTTTAGTGAATTAGATTTCAATCACGAAATATATGCTTTCCTCAATAAATATTTGTCAGGATATACCTAATATTATCTTAGGCACTTACACTTTTGAATCTGTGCTTAGTTTTAAATACTTAGGATTAGAAGTTAATTGTCATAATAATATCTTACCTGAAATAAAAAACAGAATTGCATCTGCCAATAAGGCCTTTTATGGTTTAAGAAATCTGTTTAAATCACAGTTCATATGCAAAAAAACTAAATTCTTGTTCTATAACACCCTTATTAGACCTATTTTGGTCTATGGCTCTGAAACATGGACTTTGGCGAGATCTGATGAGGCCCATTTAAGTATATTTGAGCGGAAGATTTTAAAGGCTAATCTTGGAGGTGTTAGGAAAGTGATTGTTGGAGAAGACAGTACTACGCCGAAATTTATGAATGCTATAAAGACCCAGATGTTACAAAATTTATTAAGATCAATAGATTAAACTGGGCTGCTCATGTATTTAGAATGAATGATTTAAACCCTTTAAAAGGGTCGTTTCGGCAAAGCCGCAGGGACAAAGAGGAAGAGGACGACACCAAGTTGCGATGGATAGACTCAGTTGAAAAAGATTTTGTTGTACTAAAGGTTGAGAATTGGAGGACCATTGCTATCTAGAGGAATGCATGGAAATCTCTTCAAAGAAAAGCCTTCGCCCACCCTGGGCTGTTGTGCTATTGATGATGATGAGATCTCAATATCACATTTTTGTTCTTAATTGTTAGCTGTAGCAGTTCTAATCTAATAAAGCAGGATATTGTGTTTTCTCTCTGCAACAACTGCTCGAAGTAGTGATGATGGAATTTTTAAGCAAATTATTGCAAAACTATTTTATCAAACATGCTTACTCAAATATGAAAACTCGAGAGAGAATTTTAACAATTGCTCGAAGTAGTGATGATGGAATTTTTAAGCAAATTATTGCAATAGTATTTGATCAAACATGCTGTTACCAAGTCATAAAAATAAGTGATAATATGGTAATATTATTGGCATTGTATCCTCACATTTCACTTATTGAAAGCAAAATGGGTGGTCTCTGCCATCTTTTAAAAATACTCAAAGTCGGCAAAAAAAAACATTTAGGCGCAGCAGATTTGCATAACAATCAGCTGCAAATGAAGAAGAAAAAAAAAGCATGAGTAACAAAACTATCACAGTCACACCATGCTCTATGACCATAATTTCTAGTACTGTGCGAACATGGTTTTGAATTTTAAATTGGAAATGATTGAACGAGGAAAAAATTCTGGGTGAAACATTTCTTATTAAAAAAAATAATGGAGGTAATAGATTTTGGGACTAATGAAGAAAAAACGGAGCCAGCAAAAGAGGATTAAAAGAAAGGTCAGTACTTTGTGCTACATAAGTCGCAAAACTGTGAGATCCACACCTTCGTCTGTCAGGAAACATTGTAGTAATTTACAGAACTGAAACAGCCGTCTGGAAAATGAGGAGATTCGACATATTTATTAAGCATGTTTAAGGAGAATATAATGAAGAAAAATGAGGCGTAGCTTTTTTGCACAACAACCAGTATCTGCAAATGATCCAAATGGCCATTTATTTTGGCAGTGTTAGGTTCACACCTTGGACTGTCAGAATGAAGTAGAGATGCTGTTAAAATAGAACTGGAAGGGATATTTTTTCAAGAAAGGAATTATGGCATGGAAAATAATTTATGGAAGTTTTCCACTTGCTTTTTTCTGAAATGAATATATCCGAGAAAATGCCTTGTAGAGATTTTAGAATTTCTAAGTGGAATGATTAAATTAGTTGCGGGATTTAAGTAATTGAAACTGAGCACCAGCCTTAGTACTATTATTCAAAAAAGGGAACGTCTCCAAATTAAAAAAAATATCAAGACATTAGATTGATATAAGACGAGGCATATCGTAAAATTAATTGATAACAATTGTGTTTCTTAAAGCTATCAATTTTGAGTATACCATAAAATAATTTGGTACAAAAGAAATTCAACTGAGTAATTATCAAATTTATCCTATCATAATTTGTTTATTTTAAGATGTCTAAATTTTAAAATTTATTTCTAATAAAATTTTCAGTATTCATGAAAAACAAGTCTTTTTTTTTTATAAAATCAATATTTAATTATCTCTATTTTAATTATTTATTAGTTAAAAAACAACAGTTTTGGAATATAGAATTTATTTTTATGCATTTTAATTCCGATAATTTGATGATACTTCTCATCTGTCAAATGTTGGAAATTGAATAATTGCAGTTTTCAGAATGATTTAAAAAAAATTGGAATCATGAAAAGTTCAATTGAAAATGAATAGGAAAAAAAGTCAATAATTGTTAATATTTCTTGGTATTATTGCCTTTTATGGAAAATCCTTTATTAATTTGAAAACAATGTTTATCCATTGATTAACAAAGAACAGTAAATTCTAATGTAAAAATCATTTGCGAAACAGAAAAATAATTTATTTGAGGAGATTTTGGTCTTTTGCTATTGAGTATAAAAGTTAAGCCAATTTAAAAATAAATAAATAATAATAATAATAATAATTTTTTTTTTAAATTTTATTTTATGTACAATATGTAAATCTTTTATAAGTGTACATAAAGAGATTTACATATTAAAAGTAATGCTCCTTTTATTTCTGAAATAAATCATTTATTTTTTAAATAATTATGTTCTTATATGAAGATAATCATTTTCATATTTGTTTCCCTGGAATCTTAAAATTATTAAAAATCTTTCTATTAAATTAAAAAAATGTCATTTATTTTTTCATTTAAAATAAATAGTTTTATAGTTTTCATATTTCAAAAAAAAATTTTGTTAACTCATTTTCATTTAACATATTATTTCAGATTGTATTTTGTAGGTCAATTGAATTGATCAACAATAATACAATTCATTTTTGTTTTTGTCTCTGATGATAAGAAGTCGAAATAAGAAATTATTTCTTAAAAAACCTAATAGAGTAATGAAATATCGCTTTATTTTAGACATCCACTTTATTTACAGAATGCTGGCAGCTGCTAAAAATCAAAGTAAACAATTTACGTCACAGTTCTGTCCATTTATAAATTTGTCTCGAATGACTGAATTTGAAGAGCAAAAGAGAAAATCATTTTCTTTGGATCAGTGCGGTCTGCTAGAATTATTAACGTTCATCTAATTTCACGGATGAGTTGCTCTTGGTAAATATACACACATGGCCAGGTTAAGTTAGAATAAATTTGCAAACTCTTGAGAGATTTAAAAAAAGTTGTTTCGATTAGTTTCTTGAAGATCTTTCAAAGAAAAAGGCCCCTTTAAAAATATTTACAGGAAAATAAAACAATAAAAGGAATTTAAAAAAAAAACCTAATAATCAATAACTTTATTTCGAAGAAGTTTTAATATAAACATTAGCTTAATATAAGCAAATGTCAATTATCTTTTCTTTTATTATAAATAATTTTACAGTTTTCATATTCATTATTTTCCAGATTAATTTTAAATAACAGCAAGAATATTATTTCATTACCTTAATTTTAATTAAAAACTTATGTTAAATTTAATCGAAATGTTAATTAAACACTTGAATTGCAGAACTTTCAGCAAGGACAAAAAAAGTTTTTAGCAGATTATTATTATTAAAAATTGAAAAAAAAGGATTCTTAAGTCGCCTGATAAGTGATTGCTTGCTAAAAGAAGAATTATGATTTATTAAGTAAAGTTTTGGCTAATTGTAAATCTGGTAAAAAGAATGTATCACTGTTTTATTTTTATCACTTTTAAGAGATTTTTCTGTTTTTGGCATTATATATTACCTTTAGTTTTTAGAGTTGGCACTTTTTTGAAATTAATATTGAGTTGTAATGCTGAAAATAGTATTGTAAATAAAAACAGATTGTATAGTAGGATTTAATCTATTAGAATCAGATGACTGTATACTTCAGCGTTTTCTAATGGAAACCTAATTTGTGATTCATATGTTTGTCGTTAGATGGCACTGTGAATCGCAAACGTGTAATGCTGAAAATACTTCCCATGTTAATAGTATTGTAAATAAAAACAGATTGTATAGTGGCATTTAATCTACTAGAATCAAATGTCTGTATACTTCAGCGTTTTTCTAATGGAAACTGTTTGTGATTCATGTGTTTGTCGCTAGATGGCACTGTGAATCGCAAAATGTTTAGCGTAGAACAACTATTTCTTTTCCAGATTTCTTAATGGCTTTTAGTTTATCTGAATTTTTTTTTTAAAATTACCTTTTCTGTAGAAAAATTTAATTAATAATTAACTATAAAGTAAGTCCTGTATTTAAAACATTATAATAATAATAAAAAAATTCCGCATAAGTATGAAAAAAAAAAATTATAGAGGTAGAGATTCGTTCATCAAAGAATCCTTCGAAAAGCCCACTGACGGTAATCGAGAATTTATGTCTTCCGAGATTTACGCATCTCGTAGGAGAAAAACTCTTACTACTTGACTATCGATGCGGCACCTTTTATATCTCGGCACCTTTTTAATGCTCTTAACTGCTACAGCATCTTTTTGTCATTGAAAGCCGTGTGTTGGACTCGGAATCTGAGCTCTCTTATGCATTAGCAGCCTACATTATCACTAGACATTGAGTGCAACATGTGTCAACAGATTAAAACTTTTATTTCTCTATCGAAAGTGTTCAAATTAGACAAAGTACCACATACATAAAATCAAAATAAATAAATAAAAAGTACTTCCACTGTTGACGTTAAATAAGAAATTACAGCTCGTGTACAGGAATCTAGAAAAAAATAAATAGATACGCCTTTTTTTTTTTGTCAAGAAAAACAAAATGAAATTCTAGATTTGAGAGCTCTTTCATCTTGTTTCATATTTTCTAAACAAGAGAATCGCTCGCAGCTCGTTTACGTGTTCTCACCTGCCAGTCAAAGTGGAGCTCGCCCTCGGCCTGCTATTGGCTGAAAGTTTGTCGGTCGGATAAATGGATCGCTCACTTGCTTTACAATTCAAGCCGCTTTTCAAACCAAGTGCATGCTTTCGGTGTAGTGGAAGTAGGGTTGTATTGTAGTTATTTTATTCTCGTGACAATGTTTCGTTATTACCGGTGCTAATTCTGATGGATTCTATGTAATTTTTCTAACGGGTGCTTTATTTTATTGATTCAAGTAAGTACTATTTATTTTTAAAAAAAAATTTCTTAATACCATATTTTTGTTGGAACGTTTTTCATTCTTTTTACTGATTCCATTTCTAAAGAATGAAACCCGATTTATACATTGCCCTTAAGAATTTAATAATAATATATTAATATTGAATTTGTGACGTAGTAAATGAAAGGCATGATGAGAGAAAATATAAGAATATATAAAGCAATTTCACTGATTGTATTTATGAAATCATCAGTTAATAATTAACGTTGATTAAATGTTTTCATTTTTCAAAATTAATGTTTATATTTATTTAATCAGAACCGCTTAACTACCTAGTACTTTTCAAGGGTCAATTGTGATCAAGCTCGATGGTTTTCACATGTGACATTATAATTATTTTATTGAACGAATATGTATTGAATTAAAATACAAAGAGTTATTATTATTATTATTATTATTATTTTTTTTTTGAAAACTCATTTTTATTTCCATTTTGTTAACAGAATAAGTCAATATTAGATATCAGTAAAATAAATTTAATTCGAATTTTCTTTATTCTTCATTCAATTTTGAATATTGGAGGGGGAAAAAAAAAGTTGATAATGAAAAATTTAGTATTATGGTTTCTATGAAAAATAATTAAGATTTTTTTTTTTTTAAATTTCATGAAACAAAAATATATAATGCAGTAAAAATATTAATAAATAATTAAACTTAAATTTAAGTCTATGCAAGAGATCTTTTTTTGTGTTGCATTGTCCGTGGTATTTTATTGTATAAAGAACTGCTTGAATTTGATGATTGAATTCGATTAATTGCATGATTTTGGCGAATTGCATTCAAATCAATGTGAAAAAAAATAAATAAATAAAGACATTATTAACTTGATTTTATTATTTTATTCAAATTAAATCGGATATATTTTTAAAAAAAGAAATGTATTTAAAAATCAAAAGCTTTCATAACGATCCATGCTTATTGTAAATACCAATCCTGCTAATTTTAAATACTGCAAGAAATGGATGTCTTTCTGATGAATTTCAGAAATTATTATTAATTGTGCACTCGAATGCAACGTTTATTCAAAAAATTAGTCGTTGTATTTTAGTTCAGATTTTCAAATAAAATGAGTTTGTATTAAACATTTATTTTATTGTTATTTCATAATCATGTATTCATTTAAAACGAAATGAAATTATACCAAAGTTTATATACATACGAATATAAAGTTTCTGAATTCATTGTAGTTTGTTCATGTGATGATTATAGAAAAAAAATATCACAAGAAGGAAGTTTTATCTGACATGTTACCGATGCTCATTATCTATCTGAATATCATAACTTATCACTTCAAAAATATTTTTTCCCATTCAAGATATGTTTTTATCTTTGACTATTTGACCCGGAATGATGCAAATAGTCATGACTATGATTTTTTTTTTTAAATTGAAGTAGTTGCAATTTGCCTTTTTGTTCTACGATATTCAATATTTTAAAACATTTAGCTTTTGTTATAAATGATCATTAGATTTTGATCATTTAAATAAATTATTTTAAATAAATAATAAATCATTTAAAATTAATTTTAAAATTAATATAAAATAATGATCATTATCAAATGATGATCATTATCATCATTATAACATTACTGTTTTTTTCCCTTATCGAATATTTCGTAATAAATGTTTCAGAACACAACAAATAACATTCCAAATTTGTTAAGATTTAATAAAGAAATCTTGTTATCAATTGTAGCCTTATTGTTTATGCTGTTTCGTATTGTTTTGGTATAGTTACCAAATTATGGTGAAGGAGAAAAAAAAAAAGTAATAATAAATAAACAAATCCTTCCTTTAAAAATTGTTTCTTTAATAATTTAGTTAATATCGAATTATTTGTACATCTTAGAATATTGAGCTATACATATGTGTGCTACATTAAATTCTTGTATTACAAGATAATTTTAAATTCGATTTATTAACAGAGCGTGACATTTATATTGTTGAATAACTTTAAAATAGCTGACATTATGTCTTGTTATGTAGTTAAAATGTGTTTATTATTATTATTTTTTTATGATTATGGTTTTTTTAATCCACATTTTGAAATTTTTAACTAAAACATATTTTACTTAAATTGCATGGTACTCTTATATCTTTAAAAATCTCTCCCCCCGTCCCCAAATTGATAGAATTTTATTCATTTGGGGGTGGGGATGCAAAAAATATTAAGTACTTTTTTAATGTAACATAAAAAAAAAAAAATTCAACGCAGAAAGTTTTTTTGATCTGATAATCTTTATTACTTTTAGTAACACTGTACTTCCGTCCTTGAGATTTAATAGCAGCTCGGCAGATGTGCAACTTGTTCATCACCTGCAGAGACTGGCATGTCATGCTGTCGCGACCTTTGAGAATCTTTGTGTGCATGACCTGGAGAAATTAATGATTTATAGGCCAACTTTAGTTTGCACCTTTTTTTTTTTTCAAAAGGGAAATGAACCACATATAATCAAAGTTGTACAAGATAAATATCTTTTCTTCTACTGTATACCTTCACCAACCTTAGCGACTCTAATGCTATGACATTAGGTCGATTTTCGTTATTTATTCTGTTTTTCTTTCGCCATCCAAATCTGCTTTTGTGTATCAACATTTACAACATCTAAGATTGCTTGGTATGAGTGTTTTTGTTAATTAAACTATAAAAAAAAAAAAAAAACCTGCGATAGAATTGTTAGATGTTAACGTGATTACTTGATTAGGTGATTGACTTATTTTGAGCCTAAATATGGATTTCTTTTTAACCTTTGTTAAGTTTATGGGTAAATCACCTGTCCTCTGTAATAATATAAAGGGATATTTCGATAGATTATTACACTGAAATATACTTGGTTATATATAAAAAAGCAATGCGAATTAATTTTTTTCCCACATTTGTATTTTAATTGTAATATAAATTTTAAAACTGTTGTTAACATATTATGTCTGGTACATAATTCACGCAAATTTTTATATCGAAATCGACTTCTGTAACTCATTTGGAAAAAAAAATTTCTATAGAAGAATATACATTGATTGGATCTTTCTTAAAAATTCAAGTTTAGAAATATGAGTAATTAAAAAAATGAAACTTGTAAATTATTTAATTTGTTAAATTTTATTATTCTATGCTATTATTTTATAACCTTTGTAACTACATTTAAAGGATATTAAGGCATCAGAATACTAAAAAATTTATTAAATTCTGCTTTTGTTGAATAGTATCACTCCAATAAACATTTTAGTTGCAAAAAAATTGGATTTCTAATATCAATTTAATGTTTTGTATATTGTAAGGTCATCGGGTCTTTTTAAACAATTGTTCGTTATGTAGCTTTAATGCTATTTTAATTCAAAATAAATTTAGCAGTCTTATGTAAGATCTGTATATTTCCCTGAAGTTGAGTAAAACCAGTTTCTTTGTTTTCTTTTTCATAACTTTCATTCCTTTTCAGGGGAAAAAAAAAAAAAAAAAATGAGACTGGAAATAATCGGATAAAAGTAACACCAAAAAGCTACTGATATGTTAGAAATTCTCATTTCTTATGCGGTGTGTGTTTTCCTAAGACCTGTTTTGAAAGAAACAACTCTAAATGTGGTCTATTTGAAATAAATAAGATAGAACATAGTGATTGTTTACACCTGTATGAATAGAGTGCGGAGGTGTTTGCCGATAGTGCCTTGGGTATTACTTGAAGAAATTAGGTTTATTTTGGATAATTATTCTTGCAAATTAGATTTATGGTTATCATATCTCTCCATATATTTAAGCTTGCCAATCACGATTTGCTGGATGTTTCCAACTATGTCACGACAATTAATGAGTGCACTTTTAAAATAAATTTTGAGATTGACATGGAAATCACGGACGGTTGTGAGGATTGATATTTTTTTTTTTTTTTTTTGTCTTAAATTGGAGAAAACTGTCGTAAATAATGAAACAGCCTTGTGTAGTATTCTTGAAACCTGCTGGTGTTAAATTTTGTGCATCAAATTGGCTTATATGCTTTGTGGTAATTTTTCTGAAGACTGTTTTAAATACATTATCATAGAGGAAAAAGTTTTTATTGCAAATCATCGTTATATACTTTCTCAAAACCAAATTTAAAAACAATTAACAAATATTATTGTATTTAAAATTAATGAGGGTAGTTTAATATAATTTATGTTAATACTTCTAGTTCTTAAAGCAATTTACCAGTTACCTATAAGAAAGACATTGTTCTATTCATAAAAAATTTCAAAGTTCGCTAGAAAACATCACTTTTTTTTATTTGGTTTTCTTTGAATCCTAACATTAATCATATTTTTTTTACCATCGTCTTCCCCTCCCCCAATTTTTTTTTTTTTTTTTTTTTTTTTAAACTAAACTAACTAAACCTAAACTGAACTAACTAACCTAACCTAAACTAAAAATATCTTAAATTTGGCACAGTATTTTCAAAGACTCGGTGCCAAAAACGTACTGATCAGACCAACTTGCAAGTATGCTGATTTTCATTCTCTTCTCCAATTTTGCCAACAGTTATATTTTTAGGGCATTTTTTTTTTATGTGCAAAAGATTCTGAAATTCAAAATACTTCTTCTTTTCGTTGTTCTTTTTATTTCTTATTGCATTTCTTAAGTTCAAGTACACCAGTAAATGATTGCCTGTCAGTCATGGCTGTTGTGCATGGGAGGAGAATAAGAGGCCAAAGTGCTTTATCTGTTCTCACAAAATGTCAAAGGACTTTTTCTGGCTTTCACTGGATAGTGTTTAAGAGAATGTGTGGGAGTTGGGTTAAGAAGCTGTCCATCGCCCTACATTAAAACGGATAGGAAAATAAAACAAACAATCTTAAAATTTTTAGAGATCATTTTACTGTTCAAAAGGCTGCAATGATTGTCTGCATGACATCATGTTTGAAGTTTTCAGGCTGATTTCTTTTTGTACTTATTATTGGCAGTATTAAATTTCTCGTGCGAGACACGCCAAATCAATTTCTCTTTTGTCGTTACTTTTTATTTAAAAGCAAGTAATGGTTTTGGCACCTATATCCTTTAGACCCCTTCGTGGACATTTTATTTTCTAACTGTGGAAGAAGAAGAAAATCAAATTGTTAAATCAAAGTTCGAATTTATTATTTGTCTCCTCCATACTGAAAATCAATAAATTAATGCTAATTCTTTTCAAGCATTTCATTTGTTAAGTTAAAAACTTTTTAACTTTGTTTTTAATAGTGAATAATTTTTAGTTATTCTTGAAAGAGGGATTAATCAACTTAATATTCTCTAAAGAAGAGAAAAAGCATAAATTGAAACTATATTTACATAACTTTTATGAATTGAATTTTCCCAAATCCTTATAAATACAGTTTATTTCCTTTTCCATTAGGTGATTGCGTTA
The DNA here is from genome assembly GCA_021605095.1 of Caerostris extrusa. Classification (NCBI taxonomy): domain Eukaryota; kingdom Metazoa; phylum Arthropoda; class Arachnida; order Araneae; family Araneidae; genus Caerostris; species Caerostris extrusa. The sequence goes on along the minus strand of BPLR01015755.1, from coordinate 138,705 downwards.
ATTAATAAATAATTTTGTTTTATTTAATTTAATTACGTTTTTTGATGCGAATTACTAGCGATTTGCTTAAACAACTTTCTTTCCATCAATGTTTAACCATTTTAAAACTTGTCTTGTCTATCAGTAATCTGCACAAAATCTTTTTGTTTCGGTTAGTGTCGTCATTTTCTATAAGGAAAAAGATTTTTTTTTTTTTTTCCATTCAAGGTAACACAAAAGCAAACTTGTCCCTTTTCTTAAACTTCCATCACCGCAGAATTTATTTGGACGTAAGCTATTTAAGGAAATAATTTCAAGGTGATTTTCTGGCATAAGTACGTGCTCATCTTCCGCCACTTTAGCGTAACTCCGTCTATTGTTTTCGGAAGGCACATTCCTAAAAGTTGTCTTTGGAACTATTTATATTTGTATTTATTTGAATGCTTCTGTACCTTTTTTCTTTGCTTGCTGGTGTATATAAATGGCTTCTTACCATAAGCTTGTTGCGATTATGATCAATGCATGGCAAAGAATATAGAAAACATTTAATTTTAGATTTTGATTTTATTTGATGTGGTAATTGTATGAAAAATGAATTTTAGTTAACACATTTCTTACATAAAAAAAAAAAAATTTTGTCATTTAATTTTAGATGATGTGGTGATTGAATGAAGAATGAATTTTAATTGGAAGCACATTTCTTACGTGAAAAAAAAATAATAATAAAAGTGCCGTTATTGTTAATTTTTTTAATCCATTGAACAAAATTTTCAATGGATTATCATTCAAATATGGATATCATATTTGGATTGGATTTTCAATGGATATCATAATCAAACCTACATTTTAATTATATTTTAAATGCAGCAGGCTTATAATTATTTTAAATTTAAAAGTTTTAGGTGTGTGTTATGAACACAGGATATTTGATGCGAATTGAAGATTAATTAAATTTAGTTGAAAGTAGCATTTTATTAAAACACTTTAACAAAAAGTTCAATGTTTAGAATTATAAACTTTTTATGAATTCTTCATAAATGATAATTCTGCTTTATGTATTTACAAATCTAAAAACGCATTGAAAATAATAATCGCAATTTAAAATTAATGAGTTGAGGGATGGTGAATTATTACCAGTGTACTACTTAATGAAGCAAGGTTTCGTTATATCGTGTTGTCCATTATTAAATGAAGTCTTTATTCTTTTCTTTCTTTCATTTCTTTTCTTTTTTTTTTTTTACTACCCTTCTCTAATTGCTGACTTAGAGGGCTTCCGCACATGGAAGTGTCCATTTTCAAATGTCCCACATTAAGATGACTATTTCAATTGCTGATTCGCATACACGTCAAAAATAAACGCATTGTTTTATTTATTTATTTTTTTGTATAAGGTTTGCATGCGGGCGTTGTAATTATTTATATTTTTATAATTATTTTAATTATATATATAATTTTAATTATATATATATATATATTATAATTATTTTGATTATTCAAATTTTTAATTATTTTATCCAGAATGATAAAAATCATGCCTATTTTGAAACAATTTTTTTCTGTGATGTGCATGAGTTTAAAAAAAAAAAAATCAAATTGCAATATTACGCAAATAAAAACTATATAAAGCTATTTAATTCTAAGAGTTTTAATCAGTTGTTGAAAAATACCACAGGTTTCGGGTTCGAGTCCCGGCGGTGCCATGGATGTTTTTAGTGATTCGAATCCATTTTAAATTGTAGGTCCCGGTCTGTTTAGCCTAAAGTTTGCACAAGATTACCGTAGAGCGACAAAACCAAACCATCAGTTGTTGAAAAATGCCTATGAAGCATTTAATGAATATCAACTGATTTCGACTCTTTTTAATGCAAAATGTAATTGGAAAATCAAGATTACGAAATTATCATTTTCCCTAACTTATTAAAAAATAAAGAAATATTTCTTGATCAATAATAATATAAATACAAATATTTCTTGTGATCAATTTTGGTTTTTTAATGCAAAATCGTTTTTAATAATTAAAATATTTGATAAGGCTTATAAATCGGATAATAATTGCTTGCAACTTTGAAAATATGAAGTAAACTGTGAATAATATAAACTGTCAGGAATTCAATATATTTTCTACCGTCGTAATTCATAATTTTTAAAAATTTTAAAAGATAAAAAAAAAAATACTCAGTCGTTGAGTTCAATGCACTGATGTTGCATAATAATTTCGCTAGAACTGTTTGCTTAATAATAATTGCAAAATTTCTAGATTTTTCTGATTTAATCATCTATAAAATAAATATTCTGAAGCATATACCTACCTTTTATTTTAGTAGCATCTAATTGGAATTCTGTTAATTTTTTTTAGTCATTTATGCACGTTAGTCAGGAAATATCAAATATTTCTGTTAATGAAATTAAATTTTGTGAACGATTTTTTTTTAATATTGATGCTATCGTATTATAAAATAAATTCTTGATCCATGTTTCTAAAATGTATTCCACTGTTCATCTGTTCTAAAAGAACGATAGTTATGTTTAACTTAATAAAAATTTCTCGAAGATGACAGTGGCATTGATATTCAAATGATGTGCATTAACTACTTAAAAACCGGTATGGTTTATCTTAAAAATTGAGCCTGTAAAGGTAAAACTTGTTTCTAGTAAATTATGCGTTAAAAACAAAACAAAAGGATCAAGAAATGTTAATTTGTTCTCTGGTCTAGTTCTTGGTGGAAAACGTAAACTAACGTGTCTTGTTTTTAAAATGGTCATTTAGAAGTTTAAAAAAAATAAATCATTGATTAAATTGTCAAGATCTTGATAAGACCTACCACGTTCTTAATTTTATTGTAGTGTGACAATTTTAAATATTAATTATGTAGTAAACAATCTTTTTAATCCAAATTTATGCCGATATTTTGATAATTCATAATGTAATTCGCTGTAAATTTCAACCGACTGGACATTTTATGAAGGTCCAGTTGGTATATATCTGGAATAGGGATGAAAATCAATTGGTGGAAAATGTAAACTAACGTGCCTTGTTTTTAAAATGGTCATTTAGAAATTTAAACAAAATATAAATCATTAATCAAATTGTCAGATAATCTTGATACGATATACTGTGTTCTTTTCTTTTATTGTAGTGTGAAAATTTCAAATATTAATTATTTAGTAAACAATCTGTCTTCATTTTTAACCTAAACCTCTGTCGATATTTTGATAATTTATAATGTAATTCGTTATAAATTTCAACCGACTGGACATTTTATGAATATTTATTCGTAATATCAGTTCATCATTTTAGTTTATTTGGAATAGGGATGAGAATCAAGAAAATTGGTACTTTCCAAAATGCTAGTGAAAAAGTGCTATTACATAACATAAGTTCAGGTTGGTAGTGGTTTTTGTTTTATCTTAAATGCTACGATGGTTGACATTATGGATATCGGGCATTTTAATTATGTAAAACTGAAATGCGATGCATATTTATTTGAAAAACAGGTTATGCAATTCAAATTCAGCTGTCATTTTGTTTTTCAAAAGTATTATAATATTCAAATGTTGAAAAGTAATAAGTTCAAGGAAATGTGAAGAATTCTTGAAATTTCCATGCAATTGATATGACTGCCATAATAGTTAATTCTGGGAACCAAAAATCCCACTGGAGGTCATGTTGGCAGGAGAGCCATACCTTCTCTCTGCAAACTGGTTTTAATTACCTTTCCTTCCTTTAGCTTTCTACTACCGCAGGACGCGGTCACCAATTTCTAACTCGCAACAGTCTTGCTTTTTATTTTTTACTTCTAAATCCAGTTATGCAGAGGTTTGACCCTTTATGGATTCGAACTATTTAGCTTTTAACTCTTTCTTACGATTGCCGGCTTGAGATGGAACCTTGGCCTGCACCCTACCGTTGGATATGATTTAGTTCTGCAAACTTGAAACAACGCCTATTTCGGGTAAATAATTGTTGATGTTTGCAGGGAAGAAGCCGTTAATAGAAATGGAGCGAATTATTTGTGTGGCAACTGAACCAAAACCTTTAAATAAACATGAGTGAAGTTGACGCGAAATGATCATTTATCATAATAAACGTTAAATATATTTCTTTATAATTATCAAGTTATTCTTTATTTCGTAATTTAATTCTCTCATGTCATTATATTTTAATTGCTTTTTTTTTTTTTCCTTGAAATTCATTTGCATTGGAAGCTCTTATTTACATTGCATACACATCAGTGATACTGACATTTCAGCCAGTTTCGGTATTAAACATATATGAAATTGGATATTTTCATCAAAAAGAATGCGTATTTTATTCTTAGTTAAAAAAAAATAGTATTCTTAATTGTAAAAAACATATATTAATTCCTGTGGTTCAAATTCGTTATAAAACTTTCTAAATGTAGCAAACTTTTTTTAAAAATCATATAATAAGCAAATAGAGTTTTTTTAAAAGTTGTTTTGGATTTGTCCTGAAATAATTTTCTTATATGTTGCTTAATTACAGTTGTAGTGTTAAGTGAGAGGTAGCTTGCAAGCTAATATTATGTTTCAACGCAAAGCGCTTCTGTGTTTTTTCGCATCAGGTTTATAATTTAAAACATTAGTAACTGCCTCCCTTAATCGTATAGTATTATCCGGCGGCGTGTTTGATGGCCTATCTCTTCCCTTGTGGCCGTCGATTACAACGTGTTTACATTTTCTTGACTGCTGGACGTGGTATGACAAACCCCTTGCGAAATCTTATTCGCTAAAACCACGCTTATCACTGTTATCTACACCATGTTTTTTGTATGCGAACACATGATCGTAAATTTCGCTGTACTGATAATGCATTGTGGGAAAATCTACCGCTACTTGCATTCCTTTCTGGCGATAATAGTGGCCATGCTTCAGTTAACGGAATTTTCGTTGGCAATTTTGTCTTTCGTCTTCACTCTTTACCTGTCTTCGGAATTTGTGGCTGCTTTGGGATTAACGATTTTTACATTATCAAGTTGACATAATAACGTACGAGCCGGTTTTGTTCTGTCGTTAATTTAAGTTTCTCTTGAGATCTCACTTAGTTGGAAGTATCTTAAGTGGTTCCGTAATGCATTTCGTAGATAACTTTGAGGCATTAGACGACAGATTTAGATACGAAATGGAGTTTCGCAACCTAAAGGATTTAATGAATTGTGTAATTTAAATTTTAATAAGGTTAAATGAAAAATTCCATCAAATAATTCCGCGTTTGATTTTTAAAAAACATTGAAAATAACACTAAATACTTGAATTTCCTTAGAATTTTTAGATTTTTTTTTTTTCTCCTTTTAGAGAAAATATGTTATTAAATCGAGATTCATGTTATAAAAGTATGAAGTATATGGATATTTAAGGATACAGGAAGTATGTATAAAATACATGGAGTATTAAAATGTTTATGAAATATTGTTATGTATGTACTATGAAAAATATATATTTGTTATATACTATGAAATATATGAAGTATTTAAATGTTTGTTTCTGTGACGGTGAACAGCCTGATATTAAATGAATTATGCAGAATATTAATTAGATTAAATAATGAAATTTGTGCTTGTAACATTTGAATATAAAAATTGTTAACGCATTTACATTCATAAAACCTACGAAAAGCAATTAAATATTTTAATGGTACGAAATTAAGAAAAACATTGAATCTTTTAAATTTGAATATATTGATATTCATTAGTTCGTGACAGACTGTTAAGTTTCTGTCGTTGTATAAATGAAGAATTTAATGTCTGTATAAATTCGGTAATGTTTATTGAAGATAAACAGCACATCAATGAATATCAATTGATAAATATGCTTACCTGTTTGAGTTTAAATTCAATAGCTTTGTCTGTTTACGAGACATATTTCGAGGAATAAACGGGAAGAAATAAACGTTTCGTCTGCTGGTGATGTAATTTTTAAAAGTAATTTGTCAAGAGATATTTGCTATCTTTCTTTGCTTTTGGTAATGAGAATAAATTGGTAAGTTATCACCTTTTGTAGATGGTTTGCTGGCAGCAATTCTACTCGGAACCCATGACTTTGATGCATACAGAATTACGCGATTGTTCATCGGATTTAACTTCGTCAATCCTTTTTTTAAATACTCGACACGATCAACAGCCTGACATGTTTGGGTTCCTTTATATCACCTTTTATTTGTTGCTGTGCTGCTATATTATTCGTCAGCTGTTAAATTGTGCGGTTGACCTCAGAATGGAAAATTGACAGACCACATCTCGATTTGTTGAACAAGCTATTTAGAGATACTACAGTGAGTAAACGTTTGTATTCTTAAAGTTCTTATCGCTTACAAAATTGGGCTAGTTCTATAATAAGGCATTCCTTACTATATTTAAATTGCGAGTTTAACTTGAAGCAAAATGAATTATTATCTATTATGTTTGGGAATGCAATCATCTAAGACATAAATGAGTTTCTAATTTCTCGGACCAAAATTTCAATACGTTATCTGAAGAGTAATAAAATTCAAAATGACAAGTTATATTATGTTTAAATTATCTTTTCTTATCAGTGAATGAAGTTTCATCCACGCTTTTATATGCTTTTAACAGCTTAAAAGTTTAGTGCTGTATTTTCTAAGCAGATCGAATACTTTTTCTAAATTTAGTGTAAAAATATTTAAATAAGTAAAGTTATTGTTAAATATGGCAAACAGTTTGTTCTAAGATCTGATTTTCTATTTTTTTTTTTCTTCTCATATTACAACACATTTTAAGGTCTTGGAGTAATATTCCCAATAAGTTTTAATGAAATTCAGAATATTTATGTAAAAATTAAAAAAAAAAAAAAAAAAAAAATCAGATTTTATAAAATTAAAAGTGTAGCTTTTGATATATTTAAAAAATATTATGAGCAAAAATTCTCATAACTTAAATTGCTTTTTATTATTGAGAGTTCAGCCTCTTTATAAATTTGCCATATTTGGGTATATCAGCTAAATATGATTTCATATGATAATTCCAATAACACAATAAATTTCATGCTTTGCTTGTAAATTTTGTACTAATTAAATTTTGAAAGATTTGATAAATATACATTTTATGCAGCAAATCGTTAAAAATATAATTAAAAGCTAGTTATAATATAATTAAAAACTCGTTAAAATGTAATTAATAGTAAAAGAATGCATTTGCAAAATTCGTGTTTTGTTAAATTCTGTAATTAAACAATTAAATGCTTTACATTTTCTGAATGCAGTTTGTGTTCGTTATCACCTTAATCTTGAGCTAATTAGTTTATATAAACAACGGCAGGTATAAAAGAAGTTCATTACTATGTAATGAGAACATTGTTTCCACAACAGTTTGTTCTTTAAAACGAATATTGTGATGTATATGTTTAAGTGAAAAAGACAAAACTCTTCCGAATATAGAATGTTAGTAACGTGGTTATGATATACACTATGCGACATCATGACATCATTAAGTACTTTCAGATACTTAAAACAGATTGCAAAAATGAATGTTTAGTGCCATAACTGCTAAACTTTATAAACTCCTCCCCTTCTTCCCAAAAAAAAAAATGTCAATGAGCTCTCTCAAATCTTCATAAAGAATATCGGTAAATATTCACATTTCTATAGTTTGATCACGCTTTCAATGATTCAAAAGACTTTGAAACCGTTAGACCTCGAACAACACAGTGACTCACTGTCTATTGGATGTCTAAGAGGTGTCATCATTTATGAATCATTCTAGTCGGGTCTCCCGAGGTATTTCATCAGTGGATGGATACGGACTAGACTAAAGAACCGCAAAAGTTCCCAGCGACTCAGATAAACAATAAATAATTTAAAAGGAAACTAGGAAAATCTCTCGAGTACTTCCACCTTTTCAGTCAGGACGGATCATGACTACATACAAACCGGATACCAGAAGAGGGGGGAGGTGAAATCACCCCCATCCCTTGTTGAAAGTCGAGAATTAGTAAAAGATTCCTATATGCATGGAATGTGTTGTTGGTCGCTGATATAAATCTGGTTTAGTGTCACGTTTTTGAATTCTTGGGAAATTTTTTTTTTTTTTTTTTTTCATGATTGAACACTGCATAGAAAGAATTTTACTTATATATTTTTAATTGAATTCAAGTATTAAATAATTTTTTTTAAACTGTTAAAAAAAAAAAACTAAAAAGAATTTTCAATTATCTAATTGAATTTCATTAAACAAATTTAAGTACTTTACAATAAGCTGATTAGTTTTCAGAGAACTATTAAAAGGAAATGGTGTTTTGCTTGTGGATTATAAACTTAAGAAAATTATTTTTGTGGTAATTAGTACTTCAGATCAAACCTTGAATATTTATGACATATAGAATAATACTACCTTTTTACAATTTTCCTCATTCCATGTGTCATTCTTTATTGTTCAGATAATTTGTACTATTGTGTACCACTCGGGACTAAAGGATTAAAAGTAACCGACATTTGTATAGTTTTAAAAATTCTTTCAATTTAAGATGGATTTGTTACAATGCATCTGAATAAATTTTATAATCTTAGAATAATCCTTTATATTTCATGTATAATATATTGACCGGCACAAAACTATACCAAATTTTGATAATGCAATTATTCTTTTTTAAAACTGTATAAAAGACTATGAGTATTAACCCAGATTTCTTTTGTTTGCGAATCCTAAAGATTTTAAGGGAAAAAAAAACATTAAGAAAGTTTTAAAAAATAATTTTCTTTGCATTAATTGTAATTTATCGGTTATGAGAATTGCATCAACCTTCATCAACCATCGTTTCATCAATTACAACATGTTGATGCACTATTTTTGTTTACTTTCACAATCACAAATTCTTTTTTTTAAAGAAAATTTCTGTTTTTATCAAAGTACATGACATAAAATCTCATCTTCTCGATTACAAAAAAACAAAAACAAGTAATATAAAAAAAAAAAAATTTTGAAGTCAATTCCTTTTTTTTTTTTTTTTTTTTTCACTTTATTGCAGAAAGTCCTTTATAAATGTTCATTAATTTTTTTAAGTTTATCTGGCGCCATCTATTGATAGATATATGCAACTTAAAAAAATAAAAAACTAAAATTAATTAATTTAATTTAATTACTGAATTAATATTTGAAAAAACTGTATTAACATCAAAGTGTCATCAACTACAAGTTCAAACACATTTTTTAAACTTGAGTGGATGAATAAAAAGTATTTTACTAATGATTGAAAATTTGAACAAGTTATATATAGGGAGAGTATGAGCTAATAGAAGGAATTGAAAAAGTTAATTCAGCATAAATGATGCTTATTTCGCCAATTATATTTCAAGATTTGTGGAAACTTTCTTTGTTTTAAGAATTTTTGTATGTAGAAATTTGTGAAATCCTTAGGTAATGGAACTCGACAACTTGCTTTGAGTAACCTCAGAATTGCAGGACATTGAAAAATACAAGAAACTAGCTATTCAAACCACATAAGTGTGTCTATGGTTAAAATTGCTTTCGAGGTTTTTCTCGGTATGCTAAGATGATTGTTTGGCATTTCCTGCATAAGCACAGCAATTTTTTCATGTTCGTGGGCCTTCTATTTTTACATGAGATTAAATATGTCTTGTTTACGAAAATCATAATCAAATCAATCGTCCATAGCGGCCGAAAACCGCTGAGAAAAAATACCGGTGATTTTTGAATTTTTTGAAACTACCCACGTAAAAGAAAAGCAAACTTTCTTTTCCACTATTGGTATTCAGTGATTGTCTTCGTCGTCATTTCCGCTAGATAGTTTTTCTGCAGATAAAATAATCATACTCTTCTCCCAGGAAGAAAAAAAAAAAAAAAAAGAAAATACAACATCGCCTCGGGCTCTACCAAAGTTAAACACCCATCAGCTGTAATTTGGAAAATTTTTCTTTTCATTCACTTTTTCTTTTTCTTTTCTTATACATACAAAAAAAAAAAAGAGAGAGAGAAAAAAAAAAGAATATCTGTAATGCTTTAAGTGGACTGTAAGAGGGCGCTGAAAAAAAATTCTCAGGAAATTGATTCAAGTGTTTGGGCATGTGTGTGGAATTTTTTTTTTTTTTTTTTTTAAGTAGATAAGCTTGTATGCGTCTTGGGAAAAGGGGGATCCAAGTGGAAATTGGAATTTTTATTTATAAATAAAAAAATAAAAAAAAATATTTTTCGTTTTCTCAACCTTTTATTTTGTCCCAAAAAAGTGAAAGTTTTAATTTATATAAACTCGGTTCTTCTCAATAACAAATACTTTTACTAGTTTTAGAAATTGTCTACATTTTTTTTTTTTTTTCCTTTTCAGTTAGCCAAACTAATTAAATACATTAAAAAAATTTCACTCTTAAGATGGGTCTGCAGTAAAACAAATAGTAAAAAATTCGATTATAGTGTGAACATATTTATGCAAATTGCTAAAGGAAGCTTAATTGAATGGTTCGTCACCAAAAGGCAAAGATAAAAATCATGTACTTTTAATAGGAAATTGAATATTTCTATGTTTTATAAATGCTTTTGGGGATCCTAAAATTCTGCAACCGTTATAAAACTATTTATTAATGTTAATTTCGAGTTCTTCTAAGCATTTTAGCAAAAAAGATTATTTTGTTTTGAAGTGCATCATTTAGTAGCTGTTTGGCTGTTGAAATAAAAACTGCTCTTGTTTAGATATGTGTGATGGTTTGGTTAGTTTTGTTAGTCGCTCTACGGTCATTTTGTGTACACTTTAGGCTAATTAGACCGTGACATACAGTTTAACGTTAATTCCGAACCACTAACAAACAACCGTACCACCGCCAGGATACGATATGTATGATGAGATTTTTAATTATTTTTTGATTTTACAAATTTTAATAACCCTTTTTTCTGTGGCAGCAATGTTGTCTGACGATATGCATTTTGAAATAATAGTGTGTGATCCTTATCTAAATTATTTCTTTTTGTATAAAGTTCTAAAACAATTATATTAAATTCGTTGTGTGTGGAATTAAGTTTTTATTATTTGAAGCCTTCAAGTTTGTAATCTGGCTAATGTACTGAAGATAGTGCAGTAGCGATGTTTCAACATTTAAAATGGTTGTTGCAGCAACTGCAGTAGTTGATGTTACACAATTATACTAAAAAATCCTTTTTTTTTCCCCCTTGGTTCTTATTGACAAAATTGACCGCTGCTAATGGTGTATGATGCAACCCCACTGCGAAAACGCAATTTGATGAATTGTTTGAAAATTTAAACTGGCACCTTAGTTCATCTAAACAAAGAGACATGTTTAATTATCTGTTCTTGAAGAGGGCATTTTCACATCGTAAGTGCTTGCAGCATGACGCGAAAGCCTTTATCGCCTAACTCAAGTTATTGGTCAATCTTCAATGTCCTGAATGTGTCTGAGGTTATGCCATAAACTTTTCTAAGACAGCCTTGTTTTCACTATATTAAATTCCATCTTCCGCTCTCAACTTTTTGAGAGTTGCTCTTTATGAATGTCGTTTCTTGTGAACGTTATTTTTTAAAAATCTATTTCGTAATTATCCTGTCTGCAGAGAAACATTTAAGAGCTGAGAAGTCGCGACGCGAAGGAAATAAGGATTCTTTGTTAGAATGGTTGATTGTGCTGAGAGGAATCATCCTAACTCATGATTTATCGTAAGGGGCTCATATTAAGATGTCTAATGTATTTTGAGTTAAAAGCATTAACGTTTAATTTCCTGCTTCTCTATATGCTTTGTCTAATTTCAAAATTAATTTCACGTAGAGTAGGTTTTATGAGATATTTAGTATCTATAAATAATCTGCTTTATACGAACGTAGATCCAGACTATTCTTTCCCAATCAAGGTTCAACTTTTAACCCTAAAGTTCTGTGAGAAATTATTGATGGCCTAATAATATCTTTTGTATCCAGTCGCTCTTATGTTTTATTTGTAACTTTACATATATATGGTCATTGAAAAATTCTGAACTAGTATAAAAATTTCCAATCTTTAATGTCTTCTAAATATAAAATCATAAATGTAGCTGGTACAGACTCGAGACAGTGACTCAACGGTTATTTGCTTGAATCGCACTGATATGTGTGCTTTAATGGTAACTGTTACAATTAATGCTTTTTGCGCGTTCACGGTCATTCATTACCAAAACCCTTTTTATGTGTAAGAATGAATGAAGTACCATTGGATGAACTTGGAATCTGAATAAAGATGGGGAAATTAGGCTAAATTGAGCGTTGAAAGAATGGTTGTCTTTTTTTGTTCGCAAACAAAGACTTGAAAGAAGGAAAAATCTAAAAATTCTAGTCACATCAAAAGAATCCAAGTATTTACACTGTTTCTTGGAAGGTTCCGGTGGTGCCTGCGAAAGCGTGACGCCTCACGGTAGGACAGGTGGGAAGAGCCTTGTGTAAGAGCGTGACACTTTGCGTGATAAGTTCACGAACCTCAGTGCACCTTCGACAAGTGGGGGAGGTTAGTAAGGTTGCATTTGGAAATTTTTTCCCTCTTTGTTTTGCAGAGCTTTAGTTGGTAGTATTGTATAACATATTGACGCAACAAAATCCTGTCAAATCCAACGATATGATAATTTAATGCAAAAATGCATTTTTTTTTTTTTTTTTTTAATTTTGAGAAAATTTTTGTGTCTTACTGTAGTAAAATTTAAATTATCATAAAATTAAGTTGCTTTAACAAAATTATAAATCAAGTTCTTTAAAAGACGTTTAATTGAATGCAGTAAACTTTAATGCAAAAACTATCTTCTGTTTTCAAAAAGTGTGAATAAAATTAATTTGTGTGTGCTATTATAGAATTTCCTTTAAAATTTGATTTTCACAACAATCAAAATTAGCTGAAATGCTTTTATTATTGGGCAAGATGGTATGATGGTTATTAAAGATGTATATATAGTGGAATTTAGAATTCAGACTAATGTAAAATTCGTTGAATTGTTTTTAAACTAAAACCATATCAATTGAACAGGAAAAAAGGAAGTTACTTTTAGATTTGAATAAACTTGTTGTAACTTTTAAAGCATGATATACAAATTTAGATTCAATAACTTTTTTAATTTATTATTCAATAATATCAAAATCAAATTTAAGATAATACATTTGCATTATATGCCATTTCTGACGGTTGGTGTAGGTTTGTAGGTGATTCAATATCCATTTTAAACTGTACTTTCGGATCTAATTAGACATAGTGCTCAAAAATAACCGTAGAGTGACAAACCAAAACCCAGTGGAAAATAGAAATATATTGGGATCGATTTGTATGTAGAAAAAATGTTTGTAATAAGCAAATATTTAAGATTATTCACAATTAATCGAAAATTCAAATATAAATTATATTAATCCATTTGCATCACAAATATTTAATAAATGTTACAGAATTTTTGAATAGTTCTAAACTATAATATTGTATGCATCAAAATCCGCTTTTTGATGTTAATGTATTGAGTCATGAATGTTCACATTTTTGTTAGATTTGCTGATAATGGATGCAGTATGTATGTTGCTAATGATGAAAACTGCTATATGGACTGTCAAAATGGATTCCACAACAAAATGCTTAAATTATATTATTTAAAACGTGCTACAATTTCTTTGGCAATTAGCAAAAAGTAACAGTTTATATAACACTGAAGTGGGAGTACACATACTAATAAGCAAGAAAATTAAAGTTTTGCTCAAGTCAACCATCATGTTAATGTAATTCACATGTCTATGATTATTATTTGGCAAATTTTCTCTTACATACTTTTTTATAGCAATCCTTTTAATGTGGTTCCTCTATATGTGTTCATATTGTATTAAAATCTCCTTTGTGCTTCAAAATAACTTTAAAAATCAATTGCTGTATTTCTGGTTATTTTTATGCTTCTTTTCCATCTCTTCTATGATTAAAGACTCCACCCTGTTTTGTTCACGTATATCCGTATGTATTTGTTGTGTAAATTCCAACTTAATATTTGTTTTGTTGTATTAGTTTATTTTATAGATATTTTGCATTAGTTCTTTTCGTAAAGAAACACTGCAAACTAGTTTTGAATAGGAAGACAAAGACTGTTGTAATCCACATACATGCGAAATTTTTTTCCGGTAACACGCATGCTTTAACTAGAACACGATATCCGTAAGTAGTTATGTAATCTCTAGTTATATCCACACAACCTGAAAATGCCACAATCAGTATTCCAGAACGCCCTATTACTTGGATACGTGCCTTACACCCCTGTAAGCTAAGAGAACAATATGTTGAAATATAATAAACTTCTAACTTGAAACAAGTACTTTCTTAAAATCGACTAAATTCTGATAGATAACGACCCCTTGAAAAAACGTACAGTTACGCTGCATGTGGAAGATACGATTTGGGGGAAACAATCTAAAGATGGTTATACTGTACTGTCGTCGGAAAATTATAGCAGTGAGATTTGGTTTTCAAGGTTACTCGACACTCAATGCACAGATTAAACAGTATGACAATACTGTTTCACGTACTGTTCTCCTCCAGTGATGCTAGTTTTTACTTAGTTTTAAGATCTGTATCTTCAATCGCTCTTGTTGTTCCTCTGTTTAACATAGTGTGACGAGAGGAATGTATAGCAATTTACTATTGTTTGTGTCTTCTTGTGTATGAAGACGATACGGACCAGTAGGTCGCCTTGAAAAGTTTTACACTAGTCTTTTCAGATGTCTACTATTAGGCAAAATTTATCAGTGATACAACCCCAATCCCTCTTCCCCTTTTTTCTAAAAGATGATACAATGCTTGAGTCATAAATAGCCTTGAAGTTTGTTGGATAGAACTTCAAGTGAACCTTATTTTTTAGACATGCTTTTAGAGGCTTTATTTTGTTAATTGTGGGAAATCTAAGCATGGTGTATGAATGTATAATGATAGATTATTTTATATTTAAGTTGCGCCAATTTTTTAAAATTCTATGCTATATTTAATCTTTAATTTTTTCTCGACAATGACAATATGATTATTTTTACACCGTAAGTTATGGTAGGATTGTTAAGAACAGTTAAGTTTTACTGATTCATTAATTATAATACAGGGCAAGTTTTTTTTACTTGTTGTCTGAATATTGAATAATTAGTTGAAGTAATCCTCAGTCATTATATTTTCTTCGTATACTACTATATCGGAAAATATTATGTCTACATTGCGTTAAAGACACTTTCAAAGACTCTGAACTAGAATATACCATTTCTCCTATATTAACAATTTTATTGCTTTATTTTTGAATCTGTCGTTTACAGTTTTGCTTTAATTAAAATAGGAGTATCAAAATGGACAATTTCAAAAATATACTTAACTTTAAGTAGATAGTAGGAAGCATAAATGTTTGAGATTTTATAAATTATTATGATAAAAACAAATTCTGAAATTAAACTGATGTCTATATTGCTTAAAAACTGTGAGAATTGATTGTTTTGTTAATCCGAAGCTATTCTTTGAAGAAATTATGGCTATAAAAAAAAGTAAAGCAGTTTCAAAAGTTTTGAAACTACTTTTTAATGACCTGTACTTGTAGATTATGTCGGTAAAAAATTACTTATCTTATTGATAAAAGCTTAGAAATCAGTTTCTGGGCTTAAAATTTAATTTAAGGACATGTTATGTACTCGCTTCAGCAGTACATATGCTAAAATTGAAACGATACAGAGAAGATTAGCATGGCCCCTGATCAAGAATGGCAAGCAAAATCGTGAAGCGTTCCACATTATAAAAAAAAAAATAAATAAAATAAAAAACCCACCAGATTCTTTGGTTCTGGGAAGCCCTTTTTAGGGGGGATTATATTACAGATTTGCTTCACAGATTTCAGCAACCAAATTTTGTATGGCTTCTACAACTGGTCCTTATTGTACCGAATTTTTAACTTAAATTCGTTTTATTTGTAAAAAAATGTTTACTTTTATTTGTATCTTACTTTTAGTTTATTTTAAATATTTTTATTTTTTTTTCAGAATTCCTTTTTTTTAAAATTATCTCTATTTTATTACCTTACCAACATTTAAGCAGTCAATTTTTAATTGAGATTAGATATATGGATTAAGATGAGGAGGTTTAGGGTTTATAGCCATTGGTACTCCAGTTGCCAGTCGTAGATTATGCCCCATCGATCAATGTTTAATGTAGTACTTTGCAAACTTTGTTGTAAAAATCGTTTTTACAACAGTTTCCTAAAATGTCAATTTTTATGTAATGCAAATGAGGAACTTAAGCTTTTCTCTGAAACCCCAATTTATTTATCATAGAATCGAATAAAAATGGACGTAACTTTCTGCAACAAAATATTCGTTTGTTCCCAACATTACAATTTTTTTTTTTTTTTTTTTTTTTTTAGTTTAGAAGTCCCTAACATAAGTGGTAACATCTGTTTCCATCGTTTGTAGAATCTTTTGTTCATCTCTCCTCAACCATTTCTTTCGACCTGTTTTGTGTGATTATGTAAATTTGGTCGCCATTTTTCAAACAAACACCACCAACAATCGATGGTGTTTTTAATCCGTTAAAACTGCCGTTGATTTACCAAGTTGTGCTAGTTCTTTTTATTAAGAGCAGTTAAGTTTTTTTTTTTCTTTTTCTTTACCGTGGTTTCTCTTCCGAAATTCATTTAATTGTCTTCACCTATTTTGTTCCGTTCTAATACTGAGTTGCTTCCGCTTAATACTTCTCACCTTTTCTGTGTTTTCGTTTTATTTGACTTCTTAATTCTTTGAATAAACATGTTCATCGAATGGTTGGTTTGTGTTTACTTGAGGAATTGATTTACGCAAAAGTATTTGAGATTTTAAAATAATACCGTTTAATAACTTGAGTATATATTTTTGTGTGTTTAGATGAAGTAATTCTATCATCTAGAAAAAATGAAAAGAATTTGGGTTTTTTTTTTATTAATTAATCTGAAAAATTATTTTTAAATTTTTTCGTAGTTATCATATTTGATAATGAATTTTTGTCCTAAAGAGAAATTTGAAAATTTTACTTTTGAATATTTTATTCCAGAGCATCGGTTAGATACTTTTGACTGCAGAGCATCGGTTTGGTACTTTTGACTGCAGAGCATCGGTTTGGTACTTTTGACTGCAGAGCATCGGTTTGGTACTTTTGACTGCAGAGCATCGGTTTGGTACTTTTGACTGCAGAGCATCGGTTTGGTACTTTTGACTGCAGAGCATCGGTTTGGTACTTTTGACTGCAGAGCATCGGTTTGGTACTTTTGACTGCAGAGCATCGGTTTGGTACTTTTGACTGCAGAGCATCGGTTTGGTACTTTTGACTGCAGAGCATCGGTTTTGGTACTTTTGACTGCAGAGCATCGGTTTGGTACTTTTGACTGCAGAGCATCGGTTTGGTACTTTTGACTGCAGAGCATCGGTTTGGTACTTTTGACTGCAGAGCATCGGTTTGGTACTTTTGACTGCAGAGCATCGGTTAGGTACTTTTTTTGCTAAAGGAAAAAAAAAAAAAATTATCAATTCTTTCTTTGATAATTTGTTTACAATTATTGCATGTGTTTTATATAGCTTGATTCTCGGGTTTTTTTTTTTTTTTTTCCATGTACCATTTTTTTCCTAACCAATAAATTTGTCTTTTACAAAATTTATCTTTGATCTTTAATATTGATTTTAAATTTAAGTCAAATACACACGAATATTAATTTTTAAGATTTCAATAATTCATTATTTGAATTCAATGTCATATTTTAAAATTCAAACTTGCTGAAGTCTTTAGATCATAAACCGTCTTTAAATTATGTCAATTTTTTTTTTTTTACATTTGGTGATAAAATTTCAAATTAATGAACACGAAAAGTATTGAGATTGCAATTGTATTCCTTGAGATTGATATTCAGTTTTTTAGTAATTTGTACCAAAATATTCATCAACGACGTTGTTTATCAAAATATTTATATTGAAGAAAAGCTTTATGTAATCGAAAATCTCTCAAGATAAATTGCATCCATTAAACGAATGCATGCCTTTCCAAGTGTCTACGAAGACTAATGACGGGGAGAGAAAATTCAACCGGTTTATCGAACTTTCAAGTACGAGCACAACTCCCTTTACTGCCTCAGGTATAACATAACCGATTTGTAAATGAAACCCAAAGGAATGTCATCTGGTCGCGACACTTTAGGAATTTTTTGCATTATTATTCATCTAGTGTCGAAGCATTTAGTCGTGCTTTTCTGATAGAATCTTTGGGACCTGTTCTGTTATTTCAGATTGAATCCCAATTAGTGGGACAATGAAAAGTCAGTTTTCTAGGAAAAGTAGTCGCGCATTTTCTTTCTCATTTTTAAAGGTCCTCATTTTGATGAGACACTCTCGTTTGATAAATGGGATTGGTGCTCGTTTTGGTGAAGCACAAAATTGGTTCATAAATTAGATGTCCTTTTCGTTTAGAAATTTAGGTGATATCAATTAAGATGGCAAATATTATTTTTAAACGCTGCATTGGAAATGTTTTCATTGATCATGAGATAATCTTCCGGTTCAAAAAGAAAATAATACTAGCAATTCATAATACTTACAATTAACAATACGATACAAATTAAATGTGATAAACATTAACTACATCAAAATGAATGAACTCAAATGGTTTTAAAATCAATGAAAGGAACATAAAATAAATACGTTTATCATTAAATATTTAATCAAACATGTAACAATTTATTAACTAAAATAAGGAACCCAGTCTTACTACGAGTATTCTTGAAAACAAAAACACTATTGCAGTTTTTAAAACTATTGTGATAAATTTCATTAAATAATGACCATACAATTTGTGAAATACCATAAAGGAGTGAAGGTTGTAGTAGTGGGAAAAGCAACCTGATGTTGCTTGTGTTGATAGTGAGACTTTTAAGTCCTGTAGCTCGTCTTTTTTTGTTTATTCAGCTTGCTAATTTCGTGATCTCCAAAGGCGATTAATTCGTGAATACGCCTTTGCGTCAGTATGAGATGAAACTACAGATTATATTCGCAAATAGCGTTAGTCCTTGGATTCCTTGGAGGAATTCTTCTACATTTCAGTCGTGCCCGCCGCCTGCTAGCTGCTATTCCTCTGTAATCATACATTTTTCAATGGTTTGTTGAATAGTACCCACGAGTTTTATGGAATGTGTTAAAATTAAGTTTTTAAAACTATGCCATTTTTAAAATGTGCGTTTTTCAAAACACTTGGAATGAATGCATGAAGCATTCATATGCTCTAAATTCTAGAGCTATATGCGATGGCTCCATCAAAATGGAATCTCAATCTTGGTAAGTACTGCATATTAAAAATGCTCCAAGTTATTGATGTGTTTCAGAAGGTAGTGGGTGAATCCGCATATTTTTTCACCCACTGCCATGGGCGGTCTGGTGGCCAATTGGCTAATGCTCTGCCCTTTGGTACCACAGACTTCTGGATTGAATCCTGGCTATGGCAGGGATGTTTGTTAGTGGTTCGATAATCACGTTAAACTGTAAGTCCCAGTTTAATTAGCCTAAAGTGTGCAACAAAGTAACCGTAGAGCGACAAACCAAACCAGAACTAAACCCACTGCCATGGTTTGAGTTTTACACGAATGGACTTCAAACTCGAAACATATCAGCCTAAATGCAGTAACATTTTATTAATAGCTACGAATTTGGATTTCAAAGCAAACAAACAGGTTTTATTAAGCTTTTATTGTGATAGAATATAGATAAACGTCATATCAAGGCGGTGTTTTTACCTTTGACTAAAAATATATTTTCGTACACGTACTTGAAATGCAATGAAAATCAATAGAAAATAATTGGGTTTTTTTTTCGTTGATTACCTGTTTTGACTAAAGTTTGAAACAATTAGACAATTAAGGTATTTTTTAATTAAACATTTTTTTTATTCATTTTTCTTTTTGTGGAACGGTGCTATTAAATATGAGCCTGACATTTGTCAATTCATAATGAAACTTCAGAATATTATGTTTTGTTGAATGCCGGGTATTTTAACCTGGGACCATTTGCCTCTAGAAGGGTAGATGTGCATCGTTTGATAACTCTGAATGTGCTACATATTTTAGAGCGTACTATCCTGTTGTTAATTAAATCGAAACATCGAAATTAAGGGATGGTGAACTAGATGTGAAAATGCGTAAGACATTCCACATAGCTTAAACACACACACGTACACGCACAGGTATTTAAAAATTGATGAAATACTTCTGTGTGATAAGATGCCTTTTTTGCTTATTCGTGCAGTTTATTTTATCTTTACGATTGTGCTGCGTGTATTTAAAATCAGTTGGCAAAAGTGAAAGTAAAGTGATATCTGATTAGTGGTTAATTTTTATATTTACTTTTTGATATTGCATAATAATCTATGCAATATAAAATCAAGTAATTAAATATGTAGTATTATATTAATTTAAGCTTTATTAGTATTTGGTTCAATTTTTGTAATAACCAAAAGGAAAAGTGACGAACCAAATGATTTGTATTTATAAATTTTTGATAAGCGTGCTCAAAAGTCTTTTCTTCACAATTGTGTGTTAATTCAAACATACTTGTTCATTCCAATGTATTATTTAACAATAACCACAATAGTTCAGTTTTAAGATGCAGCATGTTAAATTTTGGGGATATAGTTATGATTAAAAAAAATTACTTAAAGATTTTGAGTGCAGACTAGCACTTTATTAACAAAGGATCTAATCTTTAAGCCAACAATAAAATAAAAAACATTGAATAAAATATTTTTATACTATTTAAAAGTCTACTTATTTTTTTTTAAATTAAAACATGTTCTGTTTTAATATTTCAATAGACTGATATTCTTATACAAAAAAATAATAATAATAATAATTACCAGTTACATTTTAAGTAAAGAGGACATATAAGGAAGGCCTCAACAAAAGACTGCCGGCTTGCGGTCTGTACATCCCTGTTTTAATCTAACGTTTCTAGTATGTAATTTCTTTGAATTCATTCATATTTACCTTTTATGAAATTAAACTTGTTCCAGAAAGAGGGATTCTCTTGTTATCCAGTTCATAAATCACGATTTCTAACTTTCTTTCGCCTTTTGGGCATTATGTTATTGTTTTGTATGTTTTGAAATCCTTTGCGGCGCGTGTGCAGCCTATTTAAACACTGTGTTGTTGCCCCGTGGCGGTTTGACTTTTCCAGAACAGCAACAAAAAAAAATGAAATGAAATGTAAGAAGCATGAATGAAGTCGAAAGTAAATGTGTTTCATGATTTCTATCTTAATTTCTTTAAAGTAGGACGATGCTGGAATAAAATTGTTTATCTTATTTTATGTGGTTAAATATCAGAATTCTGTTCCTAGTTGAGAAACTGAGTCTATATGACCACGTGTAAAAGAGCCTTCTGGCTATTTATATTGTGGTATTGTTAATGTATAAGATTTTTGTATTTGATAGCATCCCATTTTTAGGTGGCTATAGATTTGTAATAATCACCCTAATATTTTAAGAATATTTTTCCTATAGTGTAAAAGTGAACGCTTTAAACAAATAAGTTTTTCAAAAGTTTATTTATTTTATTGTTGTTGTAAAATTCTTTTTTAAATTAATATTAAATAGTTATATAACTTCCATTTGATTTTTATTTTTTATTTTTTGGTTCTCAAATTGCTATGCTGAGTTAATATTAGCTTAATCAAAAGTTCGTCCCGAGATTACAAGTTTAAAGATTTGAGTATCAATTCTTCAAAATGTTTATTGATAAAAAAATTCCTTAATATTTTTTATACGAGTTAATTGTGTTTCTGTATTTGAATAAAAAAAAAAAAAAAAAAAATTCGATGACTGTTAAACGATTTTTTTTTTTTTTTTTTTTTTTATTCAATTTTCTCCTAACTTCCAAATTGGACTTCGGCATTTACTCATTTTAGGTCATTGTTAATTGTTTTTAAAAACGTTTTATCTTTTGATAAACATAAAATCTTATCTGAAAGAGATCGTTTATACGACGGCTTTCAAATTCTAGCTCATATTGCATAGGAAATGAGTGTTAGATTATCCGTTTTTAACGGTAATGCGTGCTTCTTTTGTGCTCATCTCTGAATAAAGCTGTCATGGATTCTATCTCCTGTTTTATCTCATGGGAAATCCAGTTCACTGTGAAACCTTTTTTGAGGATATCTTTTCACACAGGATGCGTGAACTTGGTGTTGTAATACCACAATATTTATTTTACGAAAACTGATAAACGTAAGCTGCATAAAAATAAATTAAGAATTCTTATACTCTTTTCATTAATTAACATTTTGTACTATATTGTAGAGAATTTTTGAAAAATTTTAGATTCAAAAAAAAATTTACGAAATTTATACTCTCACCTGTAACTGTAATCTTGTTAATCCTATGTTCCTAGCTACAGTGACATTTTTATTCTTCAAAGGATAGTATTTTTTTTTTTTTCAAAATGAAAAATTATAAATTGAATTGATAACCTTATTTTAAAAATATCTTTCGAGAAATTTCAGTTATTTTGTAGTTTTGCCCATACCTATGTCATGTGGCAATATTGGATTTACTCTTAAAAGATTCATTCATGTTATGAAATTCAAGGCCAGACATAGTAGTTAAATATTTTCCTCTTTACCACCTAAATCAATATTTGCTTAAAGATCTGTCTGAATTATAAACATTTTAAACAAGCATAGCTATAATCGCAAAATTCTTTTTAAGTTGTTGCATCAGTGTATTGTTACAATTTCCATTAACACCCACTCAACCAATAGAAATTTTACTAGGTGTTCGTTGTTAAACAACCCATCACATTTGTGTGGATGATTTCTTTTGAAAACTACTTTGAAAGGCACATTCAACTTAAGTGACAGAAAATATTTTGTATGCGAATTAAGAAAAACAGCTGCTTAAAAAGTTATCAGTATAGTATAAAGAGGTGGGAGAATTAGAATGCATATAGTAATTCCAAATTTTTGCTTTATATTGCTTTCTTATGTACTTGCATGTGAAAAACTTTCTTGTATTTCATTTTTGAAAGTGCTATCAATCATTTTCACTCTGTATTGTAGGCCGATTTGTAAGATTGTAGTTAAATTCAACTACAATGAACTATGTTATGGGTTTTGTAAGTTTCATATTCCAGACACGACCACTCCTACAATACAACTGTAAGTAAGAAACAAAATAAATGGGTGTGTTACTTTTACTCTAGTGGTAGGTAGTAATGATACATGCTGCTTATGTAGAAAAGGGGTGTTGAGTCTCAATTGACATTGTCTTTGGTAGTCTGTGCTCATAAATACTTTTTGACAACTTTGCTTGTGATTAGTTTGAGAATTGTACGTTGCTTCCTCGACATTTTTAAAACCTACCAAATGATGTGACAAGCATTATGTTGCAATATTTTTGGAGCTTGCACAACTCGAAATTTAGTAATCTATTAGTATGTGAATGTTAATGATGAAAAAAAAAAATTGCATGGATATGAAGTTTCATTCGCTTTTGCATTTCTCCCTGAAAATAATACTGTTTTGTTCAATTTTTCTTTGAAATATTTGTATCGAGATCTCGAATTATTTTATCCAGTTTGTAGATCTTGTGAATTTTGGAGTATAAGCAAGAGCACTTTTAATGTTTCCTCTCCTCTGCATTGTCCTTGTAGAGTTTTCTGCCTCTAAAACTTTATGAAGCAATGTTTCAATGCTTTTAATGTTAGATTTTTTGATGCAATTTTCAATGCTTTTAATGTTAGATTTTCATGCAATTTTCAATGTTTTAATGCTAGATTTTCATGCAATTTTCAGTCTTTTAATGCTAGATTTTGATGCAATTTTCAGTCTTTTTAATGCTAGATTTTGATGCAATTTTCAGCCTTTTTAATGCTAGATTTTGATGCAATTTTCAGTCTTTTTTAATGCTAGATTTTGATGCATTGTTTCAATGCTTTTTAATGCTAGATTTAATTGATTTTGTCAATATTTTTTTTATTAAAAGAGTCTAGAAAATTATTAATGCAAAGTACAGCTCTTAAACACAAAATTGTTCTAACTTATTGTGTTCATTAAAAGAAAAAAAAAAAAGGTTGTTTGCATTTTAACAATTTATATCTAAGAAATGAAGAAAATAAAGAAGAGGAAATTGGAAGGTGTGGCTGTCTAATTGTCCGTTTCTCTCCAAATAAGAAATTGCTGACCCTCATTTTATCCCTTTTCCCTCTGTGCTTTTTGTAAGACGTCCTTCTAGTGTCCAAATCGAATTCTGCTCTATTGTTTCCTCTAGGAGACTTTCTCTCTTCTCACCACACGACCTGATTTGCATATGTTTCAGCGGCAAGGTCAGATCGCTCTAGTTTTACAGAACAGATCGAGCCTTGTTGAAGAGCTTCTTATATTGTTTCATCTGTCATGATACTTATGAAGTTAACTGAGCTCTTGTGGTTTGGTGTGTCTTAGAAACTTGTTTCACTCGCTTTGATAGGAAAAAGTTTGAATCGAAGGTCATGAGCGTTAAGATGTAGGTCTAGAGATCCCATATCGCGTTTCAGGTCAAATTGTTAAGACATTTTTCTTGAGTTTTAGGCATGTTTTTGTTGTGTAATGGCTCTTTATCACTCATATTTCGTATTTTGTGGCGTATTTTAGGTTTCGATTATTTAATAACTTTTTAAGAGGCGAGTTAGATAAACATTAGCAGTTAAAGATCTTGCTTTATGAAGCCGAGTGTAATTTTATAAATCAGTCCAAATAACTTTTAATTTTTAAATGACACATAAACCCTTTTTGCTAAAGTTTGGTAGTTACGTTGAGATTTGGTCATTATATGAAAATTTGAGTATAGATTTGAAAAATTATTTCTACCATGGGGGAAAAAATGATTTTCATGGTAAATTTTGTAAAAGATACAGGTTCTTAAGATTAAATTATGAAACAAAATTCAATAAACTGGGCATATTTATTGAATAGATATCCAAGTGATAAAGAGCCATTACACAACAAAAACACGCGTAAAATTCGAGTAAAATGTCTTAACAATTTGACCTGAAAAGTGATATGGGATCTCTAGATCTACACCTTACGCTCATGATTTAAACTTTTTCTTATCAAGTCACTTTTTCATCCCTATTTAATTAATATTTGAATTCAGTTTTAGTGGCCAAATAAGTACTGAAATCGAAATCAAACCAGTAGGAATAGCACCGTAAAGCATTCCAAGGCAAATTTAAAATTTTAAAGCGAATTTTTTTTCATATAATACTTTCTTAAATAATAAAAAAAATTACTTCTGGTATTGAATCAGCAAAGAATAATCGTTTAAATTTCATTGCATTTAAAATGCATTTATTAAGAAATTAAAAATATTGAGTATTTTAAGGAGTGCTTTTAAGATCTTTTATTTTTTGTACATATTTGAGTTTCTGAGATATATGTCCATCATTCAGTTAGTCCATCATTCACAGTCCCTGTGGTCTAGCTCCCTTGAATTCGACGAGTTTTCAGGATTTTTTTTTAATGAAAACAATGAAAAACAATGTTATTCAAACTTTATAAATATAATAAATCACTTTTTAATAATACACAAAAAAGTTATAATTAAAAAAAAAAATTAAGTAGCTAAGAAATAGCGCTGAAGTTGCCCTCATAACTATGGACCTGGGTGGTGGGTCAAGTTTTGGCTCTTTCACTTATCTGTCAACAAAAAACGAAAAAATTTCTGATCAGTATGAGTGTAGTTATCAGAGGAACTAGAATAAAAAAAATGTGACAAAATGGCGTGCTGTTGAAATTTACATACAGGAAACAGACTGTTTTTCATTATTTTTTGTATGTAAAATTAAGAAGTATTCAACGTAAAACTTCTTTTTTTTTTAGTTCCAGCGATTAGTATTGGTATACCGAATAACATAGTAAAAATTTGAGATGAATCGTCCGAGTAGTTTTTTTTTTTTTTTTTTTTTTTTTTCCCTCACACCATGCAGAAAAAAAGTAGTTTCGAAATAAATGAATTTGAAATTTAAAGTAATCACATTCTCAATATGGGGTAAGTAAGTCTATTCTCAACTAAATGGGCTGTAGAACTTAAAATATCGTCAATATCATTACAAAAATTTAACAGCATATTCTTAAAAGATTATACTTTCGAAATATTAAAAAAAAAAAAAAAAATCGATTTTTTTGAAAATTCTAGACCACCGGTCCCTTTAAATATTAATTTTAAAATAGTTTTGCTTTTTCAATTAAAAATTTATACTTTGCACACTGTATAGCTACTCACTGTGTCAACCAATGCTTTTCTTTTTTTTTTTTTTTAATTTGCTGTAGTTATGATGTAAAAAGTTATTTCGATGAAATAATAAAGGTCATGTTTCCTGTTTGCTAATATTTTATAGGCTTATCTTCTCATATTGGAAAATTTGAGTATGTTTCGCTTTTTTCTTTCCCCATTCCTGTCGGAAGTGTCATATGAATCGTGCGGTTAATTTTTTTTTTCTGTAGCAACGGAACTAGAAACCGGAACTATTCAGAAATGTAGAGTTCAGTGTCGCCTCAGTGGTGCAATAGGCATGGAAATGCAATCTGTTTTATTGTTTAAATATTTTGATCAGTCTTGTGTAGCTTTATTGGCGATCCTAAAATAACCCTGAATGTAAAAAAATGTCATTGTAAGTTTAATTTTCTGCATGCAATCTTCTGAATGGATAAATTTGGATTCCTTAACGGAAATTCGTGTTGCCATTTCTGTTGTATCTTAAAATTAATTTCCTTAAAAAATATGTATAGAGTATTTCAATTAAAAGTGCACTTTAAATGTAGCATATTTGTTTCAATTTTGAGTATTGGAACCATATTCCTAGGAAAATAAAGTTACTAACTTATGAAGAAGCAACTTATTTTTCAGTGCCTACTTAGTCATGGCGAACAACAAAAACAACCATTTTTAAGATCTTGTTGATTTTGTCTTGAGATCATTCGTCAACACTAAAGATATTTGACATACCTTGTACTTTTTTATAAATTACAATGGCGTTGATTTGGTTTGGTTTGTCGCTCTATGGTCATTTTGTGCACACTTTAGGCTAATTAGACTGGGACCTACAGTTTAATGTTAATGGCGTTGAATAATATTTGTACTATAAGTAAATTTCAATTTGCAAACTTTAAATTCTTTTATCACTAGCTTAAAGTCATTATTTGAAAAAAAAAAAAAAAAAAAAATCTAATGCAGCAATACTCTTTAAATTAAAACTTAATGAATGAAATTGTTCATGTTTGAGCTAACACTGAAAAAAATATGTTGCTTGCTTCTTAAACTTTTTTTCTTGTGAATCTGGTCCAATTGTTCTACCTGCGCTGAAAATATTCTATGAAATAAATTTAGTTAATTTTTTTTTTTACATTTATTTTCAATTTTTTTTTTATCTCTTTGTTTTTTTCTGTTTATCTTTAGCATTTATTTTTTTTTTTTCTTTCATATCAACCTTTTACTTTTTTGATTATAAAAAGGAATATACTAAGTAGAAAGTTAAAAGGTTGATGGTTAATTAAAAGGTTAAAAAAATATGGTTTACAATATTGATATGTTATCTAATATTTATTTCCTTTAATAGTTATATGATATATACATATATTTTTATGTTTTTAAAATTATTAAAAACTTCTCAATCTTTTTTCTTTAAAAATATTTTTAAAGACGAAAACTTTTTTATTCTAACATGAAAGTATATTTTTAAAGCCGAGTTTCGAAGGATTTTAAAATATTCATATTTTTTTTCACATAGATGGCGCCACGACGCTTTTCGTAAGCGGTTCTTGTAACCATTTCCGGCTCAAAAACTGAATGATAGTATTTCAATTTGACATAAACGAGTTTTCCCCCTTTCTAATAAAATTTCATCACATACGTCGACCCTTTTCGAAGTTCTGTCGATGCAGCATTGCAAAACGATATCTTGAATGAAATAAATCCTTAATATTCCTGCCAGCTTGCGAAAGTGGGGCTCATCAGATTTAGCTTTTTTCCTCGTGAATCACCGATCCAGTTACCAGTCGCATGTGTAATATGTTTATATTGGCTTGTAATTCTCGGATTCCTTTTTAATTGGGATTTATTTTCGTAGTCTAGTGGTGTCAGAATTGGAGTGTCAATGTTGGTAGCTGGTGAACATTTTAAATGGCTGTTTTTATTTAGTTTTATAATTCTAATTATTATTTTTGAAATTGGAAATAATAAATTTGTCAAACTTTATTTAAATTCTTGATAAAGGCATGATGTATACTTATTTTTCTGTAAAACATTTTTTTCTTTAAATATCCAGTATTCTGAGTGGAAAACTATATTAACTTGAAGTTTCCTGTAATTTTTAAAGCTCATTTCCTTTTTTTCTTGAATTTTTTTTTTTTTTTTTAAAGTAATTAAACAAGCCGAAATATTTAATTATAAAATAATTTTAACTCTAATTTTTTTAATATGAACATCGAACATTCTGGTTACGGATTTAGGAACCAAAATTGCTTTTCCATGAATTATATTCAGATTTAAACTTTTTTAAAGGTTTTTTTTTTTTTTCCCTAGAATGTATTGTTGTACTAAAGAGATATACATTTTCTTAAATTAAATTTTTTTTTAAATGTTAGCTTCTCCAAGAAAAACTAATTGTTCAATCTGTTGCTTTAACAATTATTTCATAACGAAAGATGAAGGTTTTACGTTATTTCGATATATTGATGAAAAAGAACGAAAAAAATTTTTTTCTCCTACAAAATTTCTTTTGTTATTGTTTTACTTTACGTGTATATTTGCTTACGCAGTTTTTACTGGAAAATAAAATATTTCTGTAACATTTAAACTGTATTATATTTTAAAATATAAGTATTTTTTTTTATTGTAAAGAGTTTATGAATCATATTTTAAGAACATGATAATGTTTTATACAGTTTATCAGTACCACATATTTTAAACCAACCAACGATGATTTGTTGTTACAATATTTTTCATTAAATTTATGCCGTATTCAGATTTAAAAGTCTGATAATCTAACGTTAAGATTAAAATGCTGACTTAATGGTATATTGAGCACCAACTAACGCAGGTGATTTTTGTGTATTAAGTTATTTTTGTACATTCGTCAAGGTGAAACAGAAATTGACAGTAATTTCAATTCATGCGTTTGTTTGTAACATTATCGGACTTTCACCCCAATGTTTTCTATTGGGCACATTTTTTTTTTTCGCTTTGGTAGTTGGAATAGAAAAACGTGGGATTTCTAGTTGACATCCGGACAAATAAATTTTTGTTGAAATTTTTCAAAAATTATTTTTTATTTCTCTTATTCTTTCAAAATTTATTTCGTATAAACTGACAGTTAAAGTCTTTGGTGCATGAAGTTTTCTTTGACGCAGGCATAAATTATGTATAATTCTAATAAATCATTGATTCTATGTTTTGTCAATTTTTATATATTCAATATTTTTATATACTTGAATGTCACTGACATTTGAATGACAAATTAATATATTTTGTATTAGTTCAAACCATTTGCTTTATTACTCTAATGATACATATCAATAAGATTAAGTAAAACAATAAATATAATAATTGTTTGATATGTCAGAATAATTATTTTTAGTTTTTGTACATGAAAAATCAAAACGCATGTTTTGAGATTCAATAATGTATGTATGACAGTAGAGGTTTTGTTTTAATTTATTCATATTTAAGGAAATGGCGAGTTTATTTAAATACTTAAAGCAATCTTTAGTAGGATAATATTTGTAATTTATTTTCCAGAAAATGATAGTGATATTAAAGTTTATTTTTTAACTCAAAACAAAGTTAACTACTTTATAAAATTTTTATTTACTTTGTTTTTACATTTAAGCAAAGTATAATTAATTAAAAGTTAATTAATTTTATAAATAACGAAGTTATTTATAAAACTAATTAAATAATATATAATATTTTTAGGTGACTAAAGCCTTATAACACAATCATTTTTTTTTTTTTTTTTTTTAATTTTTATTACCAAGAATCCTTTTCATATCTTAAAAGTGTCGTATAAATGAAAGACTTAAGTTTGGTTAAAAATAAAAATAGAACATAAATAAGATTTGTTAATCTTTGTAGCCGTAAATTGGTAGGTAGCCATAATTGAGATTATTAGTTAATTTGTTCTTGAAGTATAATAATGAATTTTAAATAACGCTGTTGGTTTTTTTATGAGTTAAAAATATTTTTGCTTTGAAGATATTTTTTTATAGACATGTAAATTGAAAAGGGGTAGTTTAAATATTTGTATGGTTTCTTGCTTGTTTTTTGCTAAAAAAAAAAAATTAAACTTTTTTTCTTCTTTTATTTAACTAAAAAAATCGCCCGAGATCTCGTTAATAGTCTTAAATTTTATTGTATGATACTGTTATATTAAAAGAATCACCAAAGTTCTATCTAAACCGAATAAGCTCTTGATTCCCTGAATTTGTTTCTCTAAACGACCATTTAAAATCGTATTTCTAACATTCCGAATATACCCCGTGTCGCCATCTGGCGTGTGAATCTGAAATTGCCTTTGAGGTAATCTTCAACTCTAATGACTTCCATTGTGTAACTTTTCTACTTGTCATCAATAGAAGTGGCGGGGGAGGGGGAAAAAAAAATCCTGTAGTGAATCGTAATTTGGTGAAAAGACCAAATTTCGCTTCGCATAGGTTAAAAGGATGCGAGAAAAAGAATGTCGAGCCTTTTTCAGCGTTTACAGATGATACTTGGTTAAGAAGTCTTTTCTGGCACATATGGCGCTCATCAATCAGATGTTCTTTTTCTATTCTTTTCGATTGGTATTTTCTTTTAGCCTTTCTCGCTGTATTTACTCTTGTCAGGAAACGTCTCTTAATTAATTGGACTGTTTGGTGAAAAATAAGTTTGGTTTTATATAAATTTTTTCTGGGCGAAAGATTCTGTTGATGTGGGTGGATTTTTGTTTTCTCGTCGAATTATCAGCGTGTTTCCTTGTCTTAGATCATCAAAATCTTTTGTCGGCACTTCATTGTTGCTGCCAGTTCCAGTTAGTTGACTTTACCTTACTTTTTATGCACTTGTCTTGGTAAACTTGCAAGTATTTCTAAAGAAGGGTTAGTAATTATAGAGTTAAATGCTCCACACTACACTGTTTTTAATGATGGTACCTGTCTGACTACATGTAGTATTTAATTACTAAGTATTATTAAGTTTTTTTAAATTGCGTTCACTTTGTGGAAAAGATTTATATTTTTGAAATATAAACATAATATGCTATAATATAATAATATAATGCTTATATATAAGCATTATATTATGATATAAATATAATGCTTTGTTTTAATTAGTTATGAAGTGTTTAATTTAATAATGCTGATGTTGTAATTCTTATTTTTTAAATGTATTATGTTGTATATTTTATTTAACGTATTACTCAGTAATATGATTCTTGAAATTATTTTATCAAAAATTATTTAAATTTAGAAAAAAATATACATAAAATATAACTTATATAAAATTTGTAAAGATTTTATTTTGAAGTCATTTTTTTTAGTATAATCATTATAATTTTTCTATATAAAAATTGAAAAGTGAATTAAAATTTTTTAATCTAAATTTTATATAATTAGTTTTATGTAACTAACGGAGAAAGATTATTTAATCTGTCTGAAGAATAAAGTTTCTCAACTCAAGTTTAAAAAAATTAATGTATTTTATTGATTTTGCATTATCTCGTTAAGAATTTTAACTCTTGTTTGCTTTTCAAGTATTAAAGATTGATTTTTTTTTTAAAATTAAAAATTGATTTTTCTGTAGCTTATTATATTAAAAGAAAGCTGAAAGAAAGTTTATTAAATATTTCGTTATCAAAGTTTGTTATTCTTGTTTTAATCTTGATTATTACTACTTTTTTAATCTGAAGTACTAGTTTACAGGTTTCACATACTGATTTTCTATAAAATATTTGTGATATTAAAAAAAAAAAAAAATCCTTTTTAGCTTAGTTTGTATATATATATATATATATATATATATATATATATATATAAAGGGACTAGTGGCTAATATTTATCAAGTAAAATGTTCTGCTTTTTATATTACAAGGTAGAAGATGCATCTGGTTTTTTACATTTTACCAGGGGTTCTTTTATGTAAATATATTTATCAATAGGTAAAAAGTTTCATAATTTTAAATTTCAAATACTTGCGGTTCAGTAATTCAATCTTTAATGAGATGAAGTACAAAACAGTATGTGCTTTTTTTCAGCTTTACAGTACTTGATGAGTGCATGACAAACTTTATTTCTTCATTAAGCTAATGATTTGAGACATCAGTTTAAAAAGAAATGCTGATTTATTACCTGAAAATCCTCAACATTATTATTAAAATGCTTACAGCTAGAAAAATCAAATTTTAAACTAATTAGCAGAAACAAAACCAGACGCTAGCCCAAATGACAATGGCAGCCTGATGGCCAATTGGCTAACGCTTTGGCTTTTGGTACCACAGGCTTCAGGTTTGAATATTGGCCGTAGCATGGATGTTTGTTAGTTGTTCGGAATCCACGTTAAACTATAGGTTTCGGTCTAATTAACCGAAAGTGTGCACAAAATGACCGTAGAGCGACAAACAAAACAAAACCAAATAACAATGTGTTCTGGACAATGTAGCTGGCCTCGGATTTAAATTCGCTGATTACGTCCATTGCAGACATTGGTTTCAGAAACGAAGAGTTTTTTGGGAGATTGGGACATTATATATGCAAGCTTGTATAGATAAATCAGTATCAGACTGTCTGGTTGAAATTTTCTGGCTTTCTTCCCTGTCACACGCAAATACAGTTCACTTACTTCTAGAAGGCTTACTGGAATGCATTGGTTCCCCAATTCCATTAATGGAATATTTAATGCATACATTAATGATTTACAAAAGCTTCTGCGATAGAGAGAAGTTGTGAATTTATATCCTTATCATCCAAAGAAAGTAAACATTTAAACATGAAAGAGCTATTGTTAATGTTTAAATTTTTTTGGTTCTAATTCAGTTTTAACTCTTAGTCGTGCGATAAGCTTTTGAATAATAATAATAATTTGTAATAAAGCACTTAAGAATAGCCACTTAGGTACTAATTTTGTGGTCTTGCATCTCTTAAATCGCCGAGCTAAGAGGGAAATGATGGCTTGTGTTATTTGTTAATATTAGAGCAAAGGACTTCTGAAATGGACGAATTAATGGGATCACGTTTCAGAGTAATGCAATTTGAAAGGGAGCTCGCTTATTATCCAGTTAGATGTATTCTAAAATGTTATTTGAACTAAAGGACGGGAGAATTTGCATTACGGGCAATTATTTCGAATGCGTATTTAATATTTCAAGCTCATTTAAAGGCAGAAGGTCATGGTAAGAGACGAGTCTTCATGAAGAGTGATCCATGGCCATGTTACATTGTGCCATGAGCATGATGTATCAAAAGTTTTTCTAATGTGATTTGTATAGCTGGGATTTCAACGCGTGGTACATGCATTTCAGCATAATATATATAGTATATGCATAATATATATAGTATATGCATGCATTTCAGCATAATATATATAGTATATGCATGCATTTCAGCATAATATATATAGTATATGCATGCATTTCAGCATAATATATATAGTATATGCATGCATTTCAGCATAATATATATAGTATATGCATGCATTTCAGCATAATATATATAGTATATGCATGCATTTCAGCATAATATATATAGTATATGCATGCATTTCAGCATAATATATATAGTATATGCATGCATTTCAGCATAATATATATAGTATATGCATGCATTTCAGCATAATATATATAGTATATGCATGCATTTCAGCATAATATATATAGTATATGCATGCATTTCAGCATAATATATATAGTATATGCATGCATTTCAGCATAATATATATAGTATATGCATGCATTTCAGCATAATATATATAGTATATGCATGCATTTCAGCACAATATATATAGTATATGCATGCATTTCAGCATAATATATATAGTATATGCATGCATTTCAGCATAATATATATAGTATATGCATGCATTTCAGCATAATATATATAGTATATGCATGCTTTTCAGCATAATATATATAGTATATGCATGCTTTTCAGCATAATATATATATGTATATGCATGCATTTCAGCATAATATATATAGTATATGCATGCATTTCAGCATAATATATATAGTATATGCATGCATTTCAGCATAATATATATAGTATACACATGCATTTCAGCATAATATATATAGTATATACATGCATTTCAGTATATTTGTATATAATCATATTAGCAGAAAAGAGTACAGTGGTTCAAAAAATTATTCAACCGAATATATATTTTCTATTAAGATCTCTTGCCGTTGATTGTTTTTAAACTGGGGTGGCCAACCCGCAGTTCGCCTTGAACATTTTTCCGGCCTGTGAGATTTATCACATTTTTACAAAAATATATTTATTTTATAATGGCCAAAGTAGTGAAAACCAATGTATTAAAAAATACATCGGGGGCATCCATATATTCAAATATTAACTGTCGAAATTATGAGAAAAAATTAACTTTGATTTTAAAATAATATTCTTGCTAATATATGACGGATATTGCCTGTTTTATTTATGAGTTTACAGCTATGAATTCGAGAATAATTAAATAATATTCTGCAAACTCATGATGAGCGCGCAACTATTTGCAAAAGCTAAGTGAAAGAACGGAGAAAAAAGTATCGCACTAGTAAAATAAATAATTTTTAATTATTTATTTTTTATTTCGTTTATGTATTTTTTATATTTCATTTTTAGTGTTATGTATTTCTTTACAATGTGCGTTTAGTATCATTATTATTATATTATCTATGTTTACATGTAAGAATAATAGAAAACACAATAATAACTCATTATATTTCAATTTATCACTCCAAAAGAATGTCTACAGTGGGTCTAAATCTAATATGGGATATATAATTTTATATGCGACCTGCGGAGTTATGATGCATTTCCAAAGTGGCCAGCAAGATCATTTGGGTTGGCCACCCACGTTTTAAATCATATAATCATAATAGTGAAAATTCACATTGAAAGAAAGTTTTTTTTTTTTATCAAAATGGAAATTTGTGCATGAAATATTCACATTATCACATTATGGAAAAATTGTCACACTATCACAATTTACAATCAGTGAATTTAGCAAGATTTCGTATATTTTAATTCGTAGTAAAAAATGTATGTTGTTTTTCTGAAACATTAAAAAGCGTTCAGTAAGAAATGACTTCAGTATCAATATATTTTCTTAAATTACATTATTATTTTATATTTTGTAACTCAGTGTTATTTTAAAAAAAAAAAAAAAAAAAAAAAAAAAGGCTTTGCCTTTAAAAATGTCATAATCAGAAATTTTATTAAATTTATTTTGATAAGTGCAAATTTATTCTATTAAAAATGTTGTTTTTAAATTTTATTTCAATTATTATCATTTTGCTGATTACAATAAGAAAAGAAAAAAAAAAAAATGGGGTTTCGCAAAAGAGTGGTGTGAGTTAGAAAAAAATTCTGAGAGCTTTTTGAGGTGATGAAAACGTTCAATAGCTGAATAAAAATTTATACTGAAAGGATTTGAGAATAGGAAGAGTTTGCCACATTGTAAATATTTACCTTGAAAGCGCCATTTTCATGGCTGTGTAACTTTCATAAGTTGAAAACCCCCGTAGACTATTTATTGTTGAAGTACTCGAAAAAGATGTCGCGAAAGTAAACACACGGGAAATAACTTATGATATTAAGGAAGGAGAGAATAAGTAAACAAACAGAATAGTATCGTGGGAGGGAAAATTATTGACTATATTTTGCAAGTGGGGACACCTTGAAGAAATTGGAACAAAATCTTTGTTGAGGTTTTATTAGCTTTCTTCTGCACCAAACCGGC
This sequence comes from Caerostris extrusa, assembly GCA_021605095.1. NCBI lineage: Eukaryota > Metazoa > Arthropoda > Arachnida > Araneae > Araneidae > Caerostris > Caerostris extrusa. The sequence continues at coordinate 102,767 of BPLR01015755.1, read as the reverse complement.
CAAAACGAGTATTTATTTCTGGCCAAGAGTCCTCGGTAACACAAGTGGATTTTTTTTGGGGGAAAGTTCATTTGTTTTACTGTTTTGGATGTTTTCATTTACAGGGTCCTTAAGGAATAATTACCCAAAGACAAGGAATATAATTAACGTCGCTCAAGTGCATTAATATAATTGGACACATTTTCTGAAGCTTGGTTTGTGCGTCGACCTTTGTTACAATACGAGAAGTGATACTTAAAAAAAAAAAAAAAAAAAAAAAATGGATAAAAACTTAAGACTCTTACCTTCATTATCCATATTAAATTAATTCATTAATGTGAAAATTTTGATAAGTGTGCTTTTTTTCACTAAGATTTTTGATTCATTAAAATGTGTAACATAATGCTACTTTGCATTAAATATAATTCAATGCATTGTTTTTTTTTTTTGTTTTAATTGCATTTAATGCGAAAGGGACAAATTGTTATTTAAAATGCTTTACAATAGCAATTATCTAGAGGTCGTTTATTTTCTGTATTCAGTTGCACTTTTATTCAGCATAATAAAGTTAATTTAATTACAAACTGGCTGTACGATGTTCGTTGTACTTAAATTTCACGCCTGTAACACTACACAAGCCTTTTGGATGAATATGTCGTATTATTTTTTTTTTTTAAATTTCTAATTAACAATTGTATTTCATCTTAAGCATAACGAAACAAGCAATAAATCATTTGACCTTTTGACAATTATACTTTATGGAGAAAAAATCATTTTTGATGAACTAGGCTGGTATATTTCTGATATATAATATAAATTAGATTTTAAGACATTTAAATGACTAGATCAAACTTTAACCTTAAATTGATATTTCAACTTTTACATGCCTGTGTCAAACCGTTAGAATTTTTGTAGACTGATGTAAAGAGATTGGGAGAAAAAAAAGCTAAATTGGCCAAGATTTAACGTTTAATAAAATTTTTACAGATAACTCAAACAGGCAACTTAAGATTGATGAAGTGTTTCGTTAATTAAAAGCATGTATATAACTAAAAAAGTACAACATTTTAAAGGCATAAATATTTGTTATGAAAAGGAAGTCAAATATTAGGTAAAAATAAAGAGAAACCGTTTATCATTTACAATATTTTCTATAAAAACATCGTGCAGCTATAATAATAATAATAACACCAATAATAATAATAATAACAGCAATAATAATAATAATAACACCAATAATAATAATAATAATAATAACAGCAACAATAATAACACCAATAATAATAATAACAATAACACCAATAATAATAACAATAACACCAATAATAATAACAATAACACCAATAATAATAACAATAATAACAATAATAATAACAATAATAACACCAATAATAACAATAACAACCAATAACAACAACAATAACAATAACAACAACAATAATAACAACAATAATAATAACAACAATAAAATAACAATAACAACAACGACAATAATAATAAAAGTCTTTGAATTTTGTAATTCAGTATAGTCCAATTGATGAACAGGGGAAATTCCTCCTCTTCAATTTGAAGTAGAAGAAAAATTCGTTTGATAATCTGCTACTTACGAAGGGGAAAAAAAAATAATATTGCAATTTCTTTTCCACGACTAAATAAGGGGGTGGGGGGAATAACGCTTTCTTGTAAGAAAAGAAGAATACTATTCTTAGGAAGGAATAAATATTTTTTAACACAGGAGAACAATGCAGTATTGAATTCATGCTGAATTTGTTAAAATTATCAGTTTTTTTTAAAAGTGCATCTCAAAATCTTATTCATATGAGAATACATCTTAATTATTGATTACTTTTTAACGTAATAGTGAATACATGGAAATTTCTTTAAAGTAGACGTATTCTCAACTTGTTATCATATATAGAATCCATTTTAGTAAAATAATATCTATCTTAATTTAATTATTGACGGTTGAATAAAAAAGACATTTTTGTGTATTCTCAACCAAAACAAAAGCGTGTCTTCAAACAAATTGATTTAATGCTGTTGTAGATGATTGATGTCATTGAAAAAAATAAATCGCAAATCTATTTTTATAATATTTATCCAACCCCTTATTTTCCACACCCTTGTAAAAACTTAGGTACTTGGGAAGGCTGAAGCTAAACGTGGGATCTATTGGAGATCACCTCAAGGAGCAAACAAAGAATTTTTTTTTTATTTGTTTGATGGGTACTAAATCAAGCACTTCTTTGAGAGGCGGCTGTACTAGAGCAATAAAAAAAGTATCATTGAGATCAACCAATGCTCTAAACTTGGGTGAAGGGGAAACGATGTTAAGAAAAAAAAAGTTAACGATGAAAAAAAAAACTTTTCTCCCACCAGTTTGACAAGATGGTGTCAGAAGGAGATCATTAAGTTAAATTTTTTTTCCTCCCTCGCCATTTATAAGAGCAAGAGCTTGACAGCCAAGAATTTTTAAAAACTTTCAGTTTTGCATAGATTAACGTTTTGATTATTTATTTTTCGTTGCCTGCAAAATTCCCGTCAAATAATATTGCTGTCGATTTGTTTGACTACTATGATGGCGTGACTTATTTCTTGAATCATTCTCGTTTTCGTAAAACTTTCGGATGGATTAAAGCCAAGGATGTGTCAAAAGCCAAGTGTTGACAGAAACTCTTTTATCGGGTTTCAGATGTATGCTAATAAGTCTTTTGGAAGTTTGTTTCTGTTTCATTGACAGTTTGGATCCAATATGAAATACAAAGTTTCCCAAAATATGTCTTCAGGCGACATTTCGTTTGGGGTGATGTTTGCTTGTGTCCGCATTTACAGAGTGCTATAGTATGTGTCTATGTGTAAGCTGGGAAAATTTTAAATTTAATGTTGGGTGGTTGCTAATACTTTCGATATTCTTTTTTGTGAACTTGGTGACAGAAAAAAATGCCCAATTTTTTTCGTAATAACTAAAATTACTATTAAAATTATTTTTTTACATCTATGAAAAAAATTCTTCTTTTTTACAATTTTTTAAAAAAATTTATCATTAAGAAAGATACTCATTAATTATTAATATAACTGAAAGGTCCAGTAATCCGCATGATTAGATTACATAAAAAAAAAAGTATTTTCTCTAAGTACCACACCACACCACACCACATCACATCACTGTGCCTAGAGCTGTGTTGCCCTATACAATTTCTTAGTGTAATAGTGAATACGCAAAGAAAATGATGTATGGCGATAATGTTAAATATTTGACGAAAGTAAGCCTTTAAAATTTCAACAGCTTTTAACCTTGCAAGCCTTTAAATGTCAGTCTTGTATAAAGCAAACTTTTGTAAATGGAAAAAAAAAAAAATGTTTTAAATCTTAAGTTAATTCTTTATTTAAAAGATACTCTTAAATGCATTCATGTTTTTTATGGTAAAGCGTTTTTCAATGCTAGCTTTCAACAATTAAATGAAGAAATCCCTTTCATTTTATTCCAATCCCACTGAGATGGGTTCAAATACGAATCTTCTATCCCTCCCTCCTCCGCAAAACTCCATTGTTTTAAGATCCATCCAGTTTACCCTTTGTAATTTTTATAATTGGAAGCGCATAGATTTTTCTTTTTTTTTCCTTTTTCAAAATTCACGTTCTTCTTCAATAGGTTTTTGCTCAAGATATGATTTAAAAAGAGAATGTCTTATTTTATTATATATGTTTAATTTTAATTGCTACTTCGTATATCGGTATCCAAAGTGGAATTGCTATTAGAAATTGATGCTGCTAGTTACATGTGGATGGATTTTATATTTAAAAAAAGAAGAAATTCTTTTTTTTTTTAATTTTGGGGGAAAACTTAGACAAAAGCCTTTTAGCTAAAAAGCTTTTTGTGTAGCTGTCGTAACTCTTCGTGCGCTTCAACCTGTATGATTGTTACTTTGGTGAACGACTAAGGAAAGGAGGGAATCCGTGAAAACCTTTTAGTGAATGAAATCTTTTTTTTAGATTTTTCGCATTCGTTAATCCAGGCAAACATTTTTAATGACTGTTTCGCCCGAATAAAAGACTCGCGAAATACTTTTTTTAATTTTTCCCGCGATTCCAGGTAGAAAATGGGATTTGGGAGAATTTTAAATTGAATCAATAAGGATTTACATTCTTGGTTGTTTTTTTTTAACGTCACGGTGACCGTGGAGTTAATTCAGTTGCCGTGCCTAGTGATTTTGATTAAAAAAAAAAAAAAAAAAAAAAAAAGAGAAACACATTCTTCATTAGAAAAACCTTGTAAGGATAATCATTTAAAATTAATTTTCGAATTTCAGTCTACGCTGTTCCTCTCCGACTTTTTTTTTTTTTTTTTTTTTTTTTTTTTCATATCGTCACTGACTGAGATTGTCTGAAATTGTAGGTAATTAATTTTGTGTCGCGTTCTCCAAGAAAGGAGTATTAAATATATTTTGGGCGAATTGAAGAACTAAAAGTAATAATAATAATAAATGAAAATTTTTATCTCCTATTTTAATTTAGAAAACTATTTCTTGTAATATGTTATTTGCTTATTATTTAAAAGCATTAATCATAGTTAAAATATTTGTCTTTAAGTTTTCATTCGCTCACATAGAGAGAAAATATATATAGTTGTAACTCTGTCTGTGTTTAATGGCAATCAGCTCTACTGATGGTTGAAAAGCTCTATAATTCAAGAATAACTATTCTCTTCTGAGAATGCTATGTAATAAAGATGTAATAATATAAAATTAATAATATGTAATAATATAAAATTTTCATTAGCGCACTTAGAGAGGTATAACTATGTCTATGTTAAATGACAATCAGCTCTACTGATGGAGGAAAAGTTCTTGAATTCAAGAATACCTACACTGTTTGTTTAAAATAAAACTCCTTTATTGCATAGCATTCTCAGAAGAGAACTACTACCTGCTACTCTACCTATAGTTGCCAAATTACTCTAAAGTAAGTTCTACTGATGGTTGCTGTTATATAATATACATTAAGGGCTCGGCCAGACTTAACAAACTTTACGTAAGTCTGGACTACGTATAACTACGTAACTACTATTTGTAGACTAACTTTTAAGGAATTCATTTTATCTTCGATTTTTTTTTCTTGTGGAATTTCCTCTTTATGTTATTACAAATACTAATATTTTCATTATAGGCTAGAAAACGAAAGACTTATACAGTTTTTAATTCAATATCATAAATATCAAGGATGATTTTCAGATATTTTATTAGAATCTTGGAAGTAGTAGCAATTTATGACTGGTTGAAATCGAGGAAACAATACGAAATTATTTTTTATTCTATATAAATTCCCTGAAAGAAGTGTTAGTCTGGTGATATTTTGATGTAAAAAATTTCGCCTTCAAAGGTAATGCCTTTAGTGAATTTGATCTTGATGTTATCATGTAGCTTTTTAATTCTATTTATAGATCATTCAGTTACCTATTTTATGGAATATTATAGAAAAAGCTAAAATAATATAAATTAATTACACATTTCCCCTTTCTGTAAAAAAATTACTTCAGTTTTTGAAGTTAAATTTGCCATTTACTACAAAAACGAAGCATATTTAATAACCCTTACATTTACTTATTGCCTCAAGCTCTTTTTGTTTAGGTACCCAAAAAGTACTTCCTGTACTTATGTTTTTAAAGAGTACTTTTTTTTCGGTCGGCAAATTGCAGAAATTGCCTTTTTCAGGAACAAATAACATCTTCCTTGTAAATAGCTACAAGAAATAAACGCAATTATGTTCTTGTTTGTGTCTTATTTATTTATTTTTTTTACCACAAAAATATATAAGTTGTTTTTCCGTTCAATCGGAATTCTTACATCTCAGTTTTCTTCGGGGGGTAAAGATTTTTTTTTTTTTTGTTTTATCCACCCCCTCCCTTCATTTGAAATAATGCAATTCTATTCCGATTGTTTCCAAGTGCTCTTCTATTCCACCTCTCGCGGACAATGTTTCGAATTTCGCTTAGATGGTGCGTGCTTTTTCTTCAATAAAATGTTATATATATGCAAATATATCTTGACTATATTTCTTATTTTAGATATTTCTCATGTTGCTAGATACGAAATATGAGTTTGCTTTTCCAAATGCATGTAGGGAGGAAGAGGGAAGTAAAAAAAATAGAAAAACACGATTTGCTCTCCTCGTCTAACTGCCGACCTTTTCGATTTTATGCCCTCCCCCAAACTTCAGATGTTTTTCTTTAGTGGTTGCAATGGAATATTGATGTAAAATATCGAACTTCAGAAAGAGGAGGCACTTGAATTATTTGTTCACGTTAAAATGCTTTAACACAAATGATTTTTTTTAGGGAATCGTTAAGTTGGAAATCTGAAGCGCAAGAGTTGTTCTTCAGTTACAATCAAATTAGCGTTTTATTTAACGTAGTTTGCGTCCATATGCTGCTGGAGTTTCCGCTCCAAGACACTTGTTTGTCCAGGAAATGTTGTATTGAAAGAATAAGGAGTTATCTTTCTGACGCATGAACTTTTGATTGGTTGAAATGCAGGCGAATACTCTTTTACAGCGTGAAATTGTTTAAAAGTTTAGAATCTTATCTATTCCTTTCTATTATATATATTATTTCTGTCTTTTATATATATATATATATATATATATGAATTCCCACCGTTTCACTGACTTTGATCTTATCTTTCTATTATATCTATATGTTATGAGAATAAATCTCTTTTTGACTGTCTTATATATATATGAATTCATACCGTTTCACCAACTTTGGCTGAATTTTTCTAAGTTCTAAAAATTTTTCTTGTGTAAAAAATATTTAACAAAATCGGTTTGATAAACTAAACGGTTTTTTAATTAAAAGTTCTACTATTTTCGCTAAATGTTGACCTTGCAGCGGTTTGCTAACGGGAATTCAAGTTAGCATCGAAGTCATACGATTAATTCGTGTTATTATGTTAACCAATTCATTTTGGAATATCTTTGATTAGTTATTTTTTAATATAAGAAATCTGATTATTTATACAATTGTATTTTACATGCGTGATCAGAAATCGTTTGCTCATCATGTTCTTAAATTTGCGCCAGTTTAATGCAAACATTTCGCCTATTTTATTTTTGACTAAAAATAAGACTATTTAGACTATTTTTTGCAAATTTTAAACGAATTGGTTTTAGTAGAGCTTTATTTTGTATAAGATTAACTTTTCTTTTTATGTTGACAATTCTTGTATATCGTTACTAAGTAATAAAAATATTTCTAACTTATTTTAATTTATTCTAGCATATCATAATTATATGTAAAATTACAGATTTAATTTAAATGATCGTTTAATAAAATTTATTTATTTAAAAATTATTTCCAGCTGATTTAATTCAAATTCTATAGTATTTAATTTTTCTTCATTTCTATGGTATAAAAATACTTTTAATTTCAAATTTGTAAGTTAGAGCTACAGCATATGTATGATATTTTGATGTATATTATGACAATTTTGGTGCCTTTTATATGTCTGATATTGTGGAGTATATATTTTGAACCTTTAAAAGCGAACGTAAAAGTGTATTACATAGAAATACGTAAAATATTATATTTAATGCAATATTTAATATCAGAAAATTTTTCCCGAGAGGTTTAACCTCAAGTTAAAAGAAAAAAATTCCTGAATCATATCTGAAAGCTAATTAAGCTTTTCATTAAAAGATTACATTTCAAAAGGATTAATTAGTAATTTAATGATGTTTTTATAAACTTCGAAGTTTGTTTTTCCAAGAGGGGAAAAATCTGACTTTGGAATGATGCATGGGACTAATTTCTGTCGTCTGAAGTGTCTATTTATTCGTTTAAAAAAGAAGGGGGAAAAAAAGCGTCATCAGAGAATCCAGCAAACTTCTAAAATGTCAAAACCTTTCTCCATTAATGCTTAGTTTAATCTTTTTAAATGGGGTATTTATTTGAATTAAAATTATTCAATATGTGTTCTATTTTTCATGTGACTCTTATTCTGTTAATGTAAGAATTTTTTTTTTTTTTTTTTTTTTTTTTTTACTTCGATTTCGAAAATATTTTTGAAGATGGAAAATAGGTCATTAGTTTGAATAGTTAATTAGTTTCCATTTAGTAATTTTTTTCTTGTAAATCTTAAAGTTTTCATTTTAAAATTACTAGACTTATTTTAATTTGTGTACTCGTGTCTTATTTGCAGATATGGTTTGCTTATTGAGGGAAAAATTCTAAATGTGGCTTGTGCTAGCTTGATGTCGGTTTCTTTCGAAGTGTGTAATTGGAATTCTATATTGATTTATAAGTGGAAAGGCATATATTTATTTTATTCGAAGCATTTTTCGATTTAAGTATTCTTTAATCAAACTGCTAATTGCAAAATTAAATCAACATTGCACTTTGTTTTTTTATTGACAATTTTATTTATTGTCTTGTAACAAGATTATATCTTCCATTACGCATAGGCAGCCTGATGGCCAATTGGCCAGGGCTTTGGTCTTTGGAACCACAGACTTCAGGCTCTAATCTTGGAGGTAGCATGGATGTTTGTTAGTTGTTCCGAATACATTTTTAGTTGTAGGTCCTGGTCTAATTAGTCTAAAGTGTGCACAAAATGACCGTAAAGTGACAAACCAAATTCAGTAAGCATAATTTTGAAAGCGTTTTTAAAATAAAAAATGCCAGATTCTGGTATACTTTCTAAATTTATGTAAATAGGAGAATAAATATGTCAATAAAATTTTTTATATTACTTTATCGATTCAAGTGCTTAATAACATGCTTAATTGATAATTTAAAAATTGCCATTTTATGTATTTTATTTCATATTACGCTAATGGCAAGTGGAGTCATGTATTTCAACTTCTAATATTCATTTAAAAACGTAACTAGAAAATTTCGCCTGTAGATTTAGTTATAGTTAAGGTTCAACTTAGTACTTATTTTATTAATTTGTTCCATCTGGAACAGTTAATATAAACTAACATTTTGTTTATCGTGTATATTTATATCATGATATTACTCTAAATTTTCCTTGTGACTATTGCTATATGACCTCCAACCTTCCCAATTTTCTATCAGATTAAGCAAGCGCATTCATCTGCAAATAACTTTCCCAAACATCTGTGCTCGCGTAAAAACTGAAGTTAACTAAGAAGATTATCTGGAAGGCTAACTACATTTGCCCATTCTCCATCTTTCTCATTGGATGTTGCTTTCTTTTTCCTACCCTTATTATTAGACTTAGATGCCACTAATGCGTATTTGTCTGCATCTTACTATTTGGTGTTACCAACCCAATTGGAAGTTGGGCTAACTATCTTTGTATGTATTGCTAAGAGCTATCTATATTCGCTACGGAGCTAAGGCTAAAAGGCCTTGTAATGATGTAATTAAAATCGTTTCATTCCATATTTATTTTCATTGGTTTCCTCTTAACTGTGATTTTTAATAGAAGTTAATTTTTTCATTGCATTTTGATACGACCCATTTATATTTACACTAAAATACTCTTCTTCGAGTAACGGATTTATAAGAATAAATTTGTTTAAAATTTGCAATCGTAATACACACTTGTAGGAAAAATCTGAAAGATCGACAAAGAATTAAGGGTTTTTTTTTTTTTTTTTTTAAATCACCGGTTCGTTTTCTTTGATTAAATTAATCGGATTTAATTCTTTTTTTTTTTAATATCTATTGGCTGAGATATTTAAACATGCTTTGTATCAGGTATATATAATATATATAGAGAGAGAAAAGATACAACCCCCTTTTTAAATTTCAATGTGTTTTTTTATCTAACTTAAAAAAGGTCTAGTCGCTGTGTTTTGTTAATATTTCTTTAATAAACATTAACAAAACCAAAGCGATTAGAAAATTAAGAGCAAAATTTATAATTCATTATAAGAAAATTAAGTACAAATTGACCTTGAAGTTGAATGTTACAGGTAATGTGGTAATAAGTCTAATTCGTAATCTTGGATGTATAATGTGTCTAATAAGTAATGTCGAATTCGTAATCTTGGATGCATAATGTCTAATAAGTAATGTCGAATTCGTAATCTTGGATGCATAATGTCTAATAAGTAATGTCGAATTCGTAATCTTGGATGCATAATGTCTAATAAGTAATGTCGAATTCGTAATCTTGGATGCATAATGTCTAATAAGTAATGTCGAATTCGTAATCTTGATGCATAATGTCTAATAAGTAATGTCGAATTCGTAATCTTGGATGCATAATGTCTAATAAGTAATGTCGAATTCGTAATCTTGGATGCATAATGTCTAATAAGTAATGTCGAATTCGTAATCTTGGATGCATAATGTCTAATAAGTAATGTCGAATTCGTAATCTTGGATGCATAATGCCTAATAAGTAATGTTTTCTTTAAAGCTACAACCATTCTTCTGGAGCAATTCGCTCCCTACCAGTGAAACAATACCATTTGCTTAAATGTTCAAAACATTTTCCCACTAAAATCTCAATTTGAGCCTTGATTAACTTTTTTGTTTAATAATTGACGTCAAGTTGTAATATCCTCAGATATATTAGCGATCCTCACAAACGGTTGAAAGACGGGGTAAAAAAAAAATATTCAATTTCTGCTGTTTTCTTTTCTTTTATTTTCGGTCATTAGGTTTCTAACGAGGTGGGTGGATTGTGAACATATGGAACGAGATGGTCTTGTTAAAATCGAGAAACATTAAATTAACCAAAAGTAATTCAGAATTGCGTCTTAAGTTTCTTCTTTCGTTGTCTTGCCCCGCCTTCTTTGATTACTTAATTAATTGGGCTCAGCCTTTTTTTCCCACATCCTCATCATTTTTTTTTTTTTATTTTTTGTCCCTTTTCTTTTTTGATTCCTGATGGCAAAAGGAAAATGTCCTTTTAAAATGGTTCTACATATTCGATGTACTATATATTTTTATTTTTCCTTTGTTTTTCACTATTGCTTTGCTTTTTTTTTTTTTTTTGTGTCAGCAAAGCATCGATTTCTCCAGGTTTTTTTTTTCACCGTGTTAGCTCAGACGTAGTCTTTTTTTTTTGTTTCAAGAATTTTTTAACTTCTATTTTCTGCAATCTTTCTAGCGTTCCTTATGAGCGTTTTTTGCTTCTTTGCGCGCCTGTATGTTTAAATAAGACTTTTTTTTTTTTTTTTTTTTTTTTTTACTGCTCTGCAGATTTTTATTTGCGTTTCGTTAATCAGTTTCTGTATTTATTTGATTTGTTACTGCGCTTAAAAAGTTTACGCAGTAAAAACAAATTCTCAAATCGTGTAATAAAAACTTTATTCGAATGGAATAGTTGTTATATTCAGAATGATGCAACAGAACTGGGTTGGTTTATGTCGTTGTCAAATTACTATCTTTATCAAGAAATTGAGAATTAATAGAGAATAAAGAGTTTCGACAACGTTGTTTCTGCATGAATTATATTTGGGTTTTTAACATTGAATTGTATTGTTATTTTTATAAATCGGATTTTTTGTTTTTAAGAAATAAATCATCATAACGTAATTTTAGTAATGGAAAGACCATTTATATATAAATACATATTGATACTTTTTAATAGTCTTTGAACTTATTAGATAAGTTAAAAAAAAAAAAAAAGTATCAAAAGTTTGGATGCTTTTAACTTTGGATTTCTCCATTTCATTTCATACGGCCTGATGGCCAACCAATTGGCTAGCGCTCTGGCCTTTGGTATCACAGGCTTCAGATTCGAATCCTGGTGGGGCATGGATGCATGTGAGTTGTTCGTAATCCATATTAAACTGTAGGTATCGGTCTAATTAGCCTAAAGTGTGCAAAAAAAGACCGTAGAGCGGACCAAAAAAAGACCCCCTCCCCCCAACACCCAAAAAAAAAAAAAAAACATTTCAACAGCTAGACATCATGCTTATTATCATTTATTTTCTATAATCGATTCTGTAAATAAATATAATTGTATGCAAATTAGGTGTAGGATACGATGAAATTAAAAGCGTCACTTCTATATAGATGGCATGGGAATACAGAAACGTCGCCAAACGTGCGATTCATGGATAAAAATTGCAACCTTTCTGCTAACTTCAATTATACTTTTTTATGTTTTTTTTTTTTTTTTTTTTTTTTTTTTTTTTTAAAGTTATTCAAAACAAATAGTATTATTTATCTCTTTCGTTTATATTTACTTTTAAAAAATCTTCTGTATCTGTGCTTATTAAACTATTATACTCTTTAATATCTGGACATTTACAAATATAAAAAATTGCATCACATTGTGGAAAATTTTGTTAGGCAATCAGAGATTTTAACGGAACTGATATCAGTGATAAGCTGATATTCATATGTGAATGTGAAAATAAATTTAAGCAAAATAATTAATTAAATGAATTTAGATAAACATGAGTAGCTGAAATTTTGCATTCCTAAGAACTAAATACTTAATTCTTTTATTATTCAACTTTAAAAAAAAAAAAAAAAATTTGCTGTCACTTCAAATGCTGTTTTTTCTTCAAGACTTTATTTAAAAAATTTAAAAAAAAATTAGAAAATATTTAATCAAAGAATAACAAATTTCTGCAGAATTAAATTCCCCGTTTGGAGTATCATTTTAGATTTCTGAATATATGAATTAAGGGAAACTATATTCACCATTAAAGTAATTTGTAATGAAGTGTGTTGTTTTATCTGGAAAGTTCTTGCGGTTTTTTGTTTTTGTTTTTTTGTTTTTTTCTCCATATAAAACTATAAAAATTTTGTACGAATAGATTTTTCTTTTAGAAACGGGGATTAGATGCTGGATTACAGATCGAAAAACTTTTTCTCAAATTGCACTTTCTTCTTTTCTCCCTCTCCCCCTTTCGTTCTTTTTTTTTTTTTTTTTTTTTTTTTTTTGTTCTTAATGAATAATCAATCATGATTGGTTGTCGTCGAGTGTTTGATTTTTCCCTTTTCATTTCGCTATGTAACTGAAGAAGAATGCTCTTTATTGATTGTTCCAGATTGCTATTACTGGAAGGTGTTTCAAATTATGTGGATGTAAAGGGTGCGCGACAAAATAAAACTAACACCCCCTTTTTTTTTATTATTGTTATGATTCTGCTAAAGAAACTGCCTGCAGCTCTGTATGTGTAAAAGCAAACAAAGAATCCCTTTGAAATAAATAAACGAATAAAAAAGGCTAAAGAATTTCTTATCTCGTTTCTGGCAGCCCTAGAGATTAATTTGTGCTGTACCGCCATCTAGCGCCGTAAGCGATCGTTAAGCCAACTATTCCAGGAATGTAGGACTGTAAACGAGGAAGCCCGGTGAAAATAATAATAAAAAAAGTAAAAAAAAAAAAAAGATTAATTTTGTTGGTGATATATTTTAGCCCTATATATATAGCTTGAAGGTATTTTCAATTAACGTGTATGCATAGGTTTTCTGCTATTGATTATTTTTTATTTTTATTCGTCCCTTGTCTTATTATGAGCGGCCCGGAATTGAGCGTACGCGAATTTTGGTTTCTGTTGCTGGCAGCATTTCGTAACAATGAAAGAAAATCGCACCGACTAATTACCTTTCTCTTAGGTTTTCTTCCCCTTTGTTCAACATTTTTGCAAATTAAAGAACGCTTATCTGGTTTGGAAGGATGGATTCAATCGTTTTTGGAATGGCAGTGTGGGTTTATTATTTAAAAGGGTTTTGGGTATTGATTTTTTTTGTGTGCACACCATCTCTATAAATATTCAAACAAGAGATAAATTGTTTAGCACATTTTTCATGTTATTAATAAATACATGATTATTAATTAATATTGCAAATTCCTTTATAAAGCTTGCAATCTCTTTAATTTAATAACGCTTATGGGAACTTTATTGAAATAGCCTTATATGCTCATTAGAAATTGAGTATTGTATGACTTTATATGTGTTGAGAAATACGTGATTATTAGTTAATAGAGCAAATCCCGTTATAAAACATGTAGTCATTTTGATATAATTACGCGTATGAGAACTTAAATAAATTTATATGCAAAAAGTATCTTTTGCCATAATATTGCCTTATATTAGAAAGATTTCATTATGAACGTTTATTTTTTTTTCTTTTTATTGAGCCATGTTGCTGTATATGATAATAAAAGTTCTATTTATTCCACGTTATATTCAAAATATATAAGACTCTGCTTATACTAAATTTTTTTTTTTTTTTTTGTTTATAAAGATGAATTATATCGCTCTGATGATTCCTTTATTTAATAAAGTAGTAGTTTACGGATATAATGATTTTGATGGTGGAAATCATATTGATATTGGAAAATAATAAAGTACCCTACGTCTTTTTGTTGAATACATTCAGGAATAGTATCGCTAAATTGAGTCCATTTTAAGTCAAAAATAACACGCCCATCTAGACGTAACTTTAATATACAGATGGATGTATGATATTTATAGACTGATGTACAAATATAATGGAAATTCGGGTTATAGACTCTGTATTAGTATATGAAAAGTAATAGTACAATAATACACCAAGTAATGTTAACCAATTTCATCATCATCATCAGTGGCGCAATAGCCCCATGGTGAGCAAAGGCCATCTGCATTCTGGCAGATTTTGAGACGGATGTTTTCTTTTTACGGGGTAGGGTGTCAACCTTACGCCCAACGCCCTACAGTCATTTTAGACCGGGACCTACTATTTAAAGTGGATTCCAAACCACTACAAACACCCATGGCATCGCCGGAACTCTAATCTGAAGCCTCAGAGCGTCAGTCACAGGCCATCAGGCTCCGGTAACCCATTTAAGTTCGAAAATTCCAATTTTTAATAGGTTTAACAGTCTTTAACATGTAAATAAAAAAAAATAAATACAAATGTTAAGATTATCTCTGTTTAATAAATGTTGTTATTTTTTTTCAAAAAAAAAAAAATAAATAAAATGTATTAATACATTTTTTTTATTTAAAACCATAAATAGACACTGTATAAATGCATTTGAAAATCCATACGATTTTGTCATGTAACTTTAAAATTACATGATAAAATCATATTAGATTAAAAAAAGAAATATAATAAACTCTTCCCAATGTGGGATATAAAGAACTCTGTAAAAATTCTCGGCTAAAATGGAGGGACTTTTTCAAATTGTTTCGTGTCGGTATTTAAATGAAGTTTTTAGCATAATGTGGTGCGCGTAAAATTCAGCAACTCGAATCATTTACGCAGTTTGCACTTTCCTTTACAGTTTTCATTGTGGGGAAAATGCCGTGAATGGTAATGCGACTCTAGCGGAATCTTTTAATGCACTGGTGGTATTTTCTAATTTGGCATTATGCGAAAATAAGATAAAATACTATTGATGGGGAGCAGAGCTAGCTGGAAGCCCCTTCCGTTCCTGACTGTCATTTATCTTCAACGTTTGCTTTTTTACCTTTTAATTCGCTCTCTTTTGCCTCTGAATTTATCTTCTCCGGAAACTAGCGCAATACCCCGAGGAATTTCCTGTTCCCTCCATTCGTTCTTTTTTTTTTTTTTTTTTTTCTTTTTTTTGAATCTTATGAAAATGTAAGTAATGAAGATGGGTATTTCTAGAAGCTGCTGGGTGTCTTCTAGGAAAGCGTATTTGTAGTTGGGGAATACTTCTGGAAGTATTCGCGAAATGTTCCTTTCATATCCATAAAAGAGCAGAGGCTTGACTTTTTGTGGAGGAGGAGGAGGGAAAATTCTGTATTGCCTTCTAGGAGAAGTGAATTTGAGGCAGTTTTGGAGATGGAATGTGGAGTGCTGGGAAACAATACGCCCGCGATTTCTTTGGTGAAATTGAATTTGCAAGCTTTTGTGGATGGAGTTGTGAATTTTATTCGGTTGTGTTTTTCAAATAATTGTTGTTCAAATTAAATTTTCGTTTTCAATTTCTCTCTGTATTGAATATTCAAATAATGTTTGAAGATTCTTTCGATTGCTCACTGTATTAATAAAACGAATCAAATTTTTCTGCGTTCAGATGTTAAAGAATTTCGCCTTTATTGGTTACTATTGTAATGCGCAAATATTTAGCAGTTAATTTAACTATACTAATAAATGGTTTAATAATTGTAAGTTTTAGTATTATCTTGATAGAGGTGTAGTTTTCTTTAGAGTTCTTCTTCAGAAAACTTTAGGACATCATTTATTTTTTATTAGGTGATAGTATTAATACTTTTAATTGTACCCTGATGACCAATGTACACTGAGGTTACCAATTTCTTTACAAATTTCGTAAGTGAAAGATAAATCTGTACTCTTAAAATAAAAGTAATGCAGCTTTGACGAGAGCTTTAATTCAGTTAATAAACTTTTCGAAAATGTTCTTATGTGAACAACTTCAGTAAGCTAAATAAAAATAATGTAGCTTTGGCGAAGGATTTAATTGAATTAATAAACTTTTCTAAAATATTTCTCGTATGTAAACAACTTCAGTAGGTTTGCTCAGTAGGCTCTCTTATAATTTCAGATGTTTTTTTTTTTTTTTTAATTGCAATGTGTTTCAACTAATAATGTTTAATTTAACATCCCAATGAAAGAAATATTAAGAACTAATTGCTAAAATAATCTACTTTAAAAACTATTTTCCAAGTAAATCACGAATAGCAACATGCTTATTGTATTTTCTGATTTTTAACACACTGAAGTTATATGTAATGTACTTTAATGCTAATGTTTCTGCTGCTGTTATATGTATTTGTGATTTATAATGCACCTTATTTATGGAGTCGTATGAAAAAGTCGCCAAACCGAATACGCTATCATCAGCAAATCAATTGAATTCGTTGTTACCAATACATTACCTAATGTTTTTCACTACTGCTTATGAGCAATAATAACTCTCAATAAAAAAACACCATTATCGTTTTGGAATATATCGTCGTGACCATTTTTTTTTTTTTTTAACCAAAAATTCAGTTATTGAAAAAAGGAACGGAGAAACGCTGTCTTGTAGATTTGATTTCCCTCCCCTTTAAAAAAAAAATGAGAGTGCTGTTTTTTGAAAAGGATTGTCCAGCCCAGTTTCACTGTTATTTCAGGTGTTTTTATTTCTCAAAATCCCACGACCCGCACTTCGGAGTGTGCGTATGTATATATTCTATTTGTTATTGAAGAAAACATCAGGCATTTTCGCATTCACCGAGAAGGGTTAAAAAAAAAAAAAAAAAAGAAAACCCTTTTACGAGGGATCACCGTAATCTTTAGGGGATTCCAGTTTTTAAAGGTCCTATTAAGGCATCGGATCTGAAGGGGCCAAGAAAAAAAAAAAAAAAAAAAGGTAGGAATATGCGAAAAGAGTCTGTAAACTGGATCTTGGAGGGGTGGCTTATTTAAAGTAACGAGACGAGAGAAGTTCCGACTATAAATTCAGCTTTACTTTCATGCAAAGAACTCCCTTCTTTTTGAATAAAACATTGATGCCCAATCTTCTTTTTTCTGAGCGTAAAAAAGGAGCATTTCTTCCGGAATAAACCGAGGTAGATGGATTTTCAGAAGACTTCCATTCTCTGTCTTCAGAATCTATTTTTCAAAAATGCCCTTTTTCCCTTTTTTTTCCCCTTTTCTTCAATATAATTTTCAGATATTGCGTCTGAGCGTGCAGTTGAGTGTAGTATCTCGTTGCCTGAGTAGGAATGTCTCCATCCAAACAAACAGCGTGTTAAACTAGATTTACAGTCACTGTAGCAAATATCGTATTTACATTGCAATTTCTCCGACATTCAATAAATGCAAATGCTGCAAGCATCGTGCTGATTCCCTTCTGCGTGGATTGTGACAGATTATATTTCCTTTCCCGATACGTCAATCATTTCTGCTACTAGGACGAAGTTTTTTTTGTTTAAAAACTAGTCGTAGCATTTCTCGTGGTTGATTAATTCACGTGAAATATGTCTGATTTTGAAATATCGAGGTGCTTTTCTGTCGTATAAGGTGGAACGAAATGTTTCATGGTTTTTCTATTGCAGGAAATGATATGATTGATTTTTCTTGTAGTTTTTTTTATTATTAATTCTTAGTTCTTATTTAATATTTTTGTAGCATTTCGTTACCGATATTGGAAAAAGTTGGAAAGTTAAAAATTTATTGCTGGACTTTTGAATAAATTTAGCTGGTATGTCGTACATTTCGATTCTGATAAATTATATAGATGGTTAAAGATTCTTTACTTTCCTTACTTATATAGTTAAAACTATATTTTACGGAAATTTATTTTATTTTACTTTCATTGTATTAAAGTAATATATATATATATCGGTGTTTCATATGAACATGGGCTTATTTTAGAGTCAGATCTGGCAAAACAAAATGCCTTTTCGGCCTTCTATAAGATTTTAAATTGAATGATTTGGTTTCTAAGATCTGATGAGTTCAGAAAAGTTCAGTTAAGATTTAGCAATGTAGATGATTAAATAAAATCCCAGATTTAAGAAAACGAAATTTGCTGGTACCACATTAAGTATCACCCAAGAACTAAACAATACAAATCTATTTCATAATATCAATTATATAAATTTGCGAAATGGTGACATTCAAAAATAATAGAGATTTAATGTCATAAATGTATTTAATTTTCTCTTTTAGACAGGAATAAATCAGTATGCTATGAAAATTCTTCTGAATGGCAAAGATTTTTTTCTTTATACATATATATAATTTAATTTCTCTTTAGATAGAATCTGTGCTATCCTCTTACCATTAAAAATACCTGCACTCACTTGAAAGCAAACCACGCTCCTCACTTACTTGCGTCTACGTTGAATCACGTTTTCAAATTGCATCCACCTACATTATGGGTTTGTAACAAACTGGTGCATTAAAGTTGACTTTAAATCGTATTTCCATTGTTACTGCATTAGATCTGAATTTTAGAAAAAGGTTGAATTTATCGATTCAGTTCTACAGAGCCTGCAGAATCGAGACCTCCAGATTGCAAGATTTGGGACTAAAATGACCTGTAATTTCGCATACGATCCCCCAGGAACCATTTGCGGTCCTTGCACGTCACGACATCATGGGTCACAACGGTCAGCACTTCCATTGACCGCACGCTTCATCGCACTGGCGAATTGGACATCCTGCTTGACCCTTATCTTTTTCTTTTGAGTTGTTTTTCTTCGCCCGTACTCGGATTAAGTTACGTTGTTCAGAAGAAAGAAAAGGCAGATGGATTTTGTTGGTATAAAGTACAAGAACTCTAAGAACTTGGATAAAATCATTTGAAATATTTCGGTTTAGTTCTTTCCTGCCTGTGTGTCTTTTTTTGTGAGTTTTCCCAAGTTCCTTAGATTCTGTGGGGTTGTGTATAGATTCCAAATAAAAACTTTCTGATCAATACTGAAAACTGTTTTGAACACAGGAGTGTTTTATTCTCTTTCAAATTGAGTTGGACTGAGTTGCATCGGTAATTAACATATTTTATTTCATAAATTTTGTAATGATTTAATTCCAGAAAATATCATTGAAGTAATTAATAGTAAAATATCCCTTAATAAATTAACCTCGTTAAACTGTAGGTCCTGTCTAATTAGCCTAAAGTGTGCACAAAATGACCGTAGAGCGACTAACCAAACCAATCATCGAGGTGTAGAGTTTCCTTTGGAGTTCTTCAAAAAACTTTAGGGCATCATCCATTTTTTATCAGATGATAGTATTGATAATTCGTAATTGTACCCCGATGGCCAATGTACTCTGATGCTACTAATTTTTTACTCATTCATAAGTGACATGGATATTTGTTAGTGGTTCGAAATTTCGTTAAACACTATGTCCCGGTCTAATTAACCTATAGTGTGTAAAAAAAAAAAAAAAAAAAAAAATGACAGCAGAGCGACAAACCAAACCTTGCTACTGCAAACCCGTTAAAATCTAATGCTGCACATGTTCAACGGTGGTCCACAAACATAATATCACTCATCAATATAATTAAATACAGTAGAACCTCTGTAAGTCGAATTTCAAGGGAGACGCCAAATAATTCGAGTTATAGAGTTTTCGACTTATGGAGGATTTCGACTTACACTGATTTTGTAAGGAAATATTCGACTTGTAGAGGTTTAGATTTTTAGTTAGTGAGGTAAAATAAATAAAGATTCAAGTTACGGAGGTAATAAACATGTTTATTTGCAACTTAAAAATTATATTATGTGCTACAATAAAAAAATCAAAATAATTCCGAAACAACCTTAAAATTAAAAATATTATGTATTAAAGAAGTCAGTTATTATTTTTTTTTATTTATTTATTAAATTTTTTTTTTTTTTTTTTTTTTTTTTGCTTTAGACAATTCGATCGTTCTCTATCTATAGCATTATCTAAGCTATAAAGAGCAGAAAATTATTTTTCTTCCGAGTTGCTATTTCATAGAATTGGTTATTCTATTTACTATATACTCATACATTGTTTTCTAAGAAACAATGACGTGCATTGTCGGCAAAATCCTTAAAGTTGGTAACTTATTTTTCTTCAAGCTATAGAAGTAATTAGTTTCAAATGATCGAGTTGTAAAGGTTGTAAAAAGGATTGTAAAATCAAACATTGTTAGTGTTCGAGATACAGAGGTCCAATTTTTTTTTTTTCGAGTTACGGAGGGAAAATATATGCCAAAATGGCTTGTGGGGATTGACTAATTATTTCGAGTTATAGAGGGTTGAAATTTCGAATAATGGAGGTTTTGGGGCTTGAAGGGAAAGGAACAAATATTTTTTTCGAGTTGTGGTGTTTTTCGACCTATCGAGGTTCGACTTAAAGAGGTTCTACTGTAGTTGTATAAATAAAATATTCAAGCTTATAAAAAGACCACGACTTATCTAAGGTCCCAAAATATGTAACCAAAGAGCACGCCAGTCTAATTATGCACTGATTAAGCAGATACTACAGACAAATTTAATGTTTAAATGTAAACTTTATAGTTTTGGATATTTCCTTACCATCGAAAAGGAAACGTACTTTTCTGAAACAATATTTTTAAAAAATATTTCGTGAAAAGTTATTCCCAGAATAGTTGCGATTTAAAAATATTTCATTAATTAATTAAAGCAATATTTCATCGTTATTTATATAGCGCATCTTCCACTGTTGCTATTCCCATGTCTTGCAATCTCATTTCGAGGAAGCACGGCCGCGGAAATAAAGCTGTATAGGATTCCGCTAATCTAAAATAATTAGATTTGAGGCCCGCATGTGGATTACTGGAATGTGGAACTAAATCTAGTTTCAGTTAATTGTTCCCCTATTAACTTAAGAAATAATGATCATTGCATTTTCCAGGACTTCACGCTTTTATTTTGGGTGCGTCTTAATGGGATTAAAACTCGGAAAATAAATCCTCTTGCTTTTTAGTAGAAACTTTCTTTTAACCTTTTGACTCTTAAATCTCCCGAGAAAAATATCATCATTATTATTGTAAATTCTATTAGCAAACTTAAAATTGTGGGTGATTTATAAAGTTAAGCCTATTAAAAGAGGATTTCTTATATATATTTTATGAATACATTTTTTTTATGTTAATATGAACGCTTACATACATTTACTGTTATCTATTTTTATGATTCTTTGAATTAATGTATGCATCAACATAATTGGCATATATTTGAAAATTGCTCTTGGTTTAGGTCTTTCAATCGTCTTATCGAATGTATCTATATTAAAAACAACTTAAATAATTTATTGTTTATATAATAATAATAATAAATAACTTATGAAAAAAATAACTTAGTATATCTATATTAATAAGTTATTTATTATTATTATTATTATATTAATATAGATACATTCAATTAATTTCATATAATAATAAATAACTAATATATAACTATAATAATATATAATATAATTCTAATATAAATATAACTATACTAATAATAACTAACTATAGTTAGTTATAAGCTATTAATAACTTATTATAATAACTAATAAATAAAAAAATAACTAAATACAGCTAATTTTTTTTTATAAATCTTAAATTTCAAACTATCATCTGTGATACGTTGTTAAGCAATTGAGTTGTATGTAATTTAAGTTAAATAATATTATATATTTTTTTGTATTTTTTTCCTCAAGTTTTTTTTATTAATGGATATTCTTCTTTGTTATCATCAAAATGTTATCAAACTCGATTAATTTTTATCTGCATAATTTTCCAGTAAATATCATTTTTATGCATACAAAAATAATTTTTAAGCTGAAAGTTCCAATTTGTAAAAACGTTCGAAATTCTCACAGCAATAACATACAAAATCGCAATGTCGATGTTAAATTCACTATACTATCACTAAATAATTAGTTAAGCTGAATTACAACTTAAGAGGCCTTGCACTTGTAAAATTCAATAAAGTTTATTGAATAAATGAGTGGTTATAGGGAATATCTCGAAATCTGTATTCAAAATCGTTAACCATGTGGCCAAATCTATTACATTGTAAAATTATGCTCAATTAATGTATTCTTAAAAGTAAATCAAATCCAATAAATTAAACTGATAATTCTGTAATTACTTTATTTTAGAAGTCAATTATTTTACGATAAAATTATAATGAATGAATTTTTTTTTTTTTTTTTTACTATTTATGAGAATTTTAGATATCTATATTGCAAATAAATTGGAGACAAAATCTCATGCCATCAAATTTCTTGTTGGCATTATAAGGTTTACGCATTTCACATGAATTTTTTTCTTCTCTTCTTTTAATGCCCCAACTTCAAAATTATATTGTTGGCCCGTGTTTTTATCACTAAATTCTTTTTTTTTTTCATCGTTTTTGCTCTAAATGGCCTGCATTTTTAATACTTGCTACCGAGGAAACTAATAAATATCCGTGGCAAAATTTTCTAATAAAAACCTTTCAAAGTTTCCGAAGAGTGGATATGAAAAGTTTCCTTCTTTTTTTAAAAGTAGTGGCGAAGCTCTAGCTACCTGCAAGTCTACTCAAACTATGTATTGTGTCATACTCGGCTTGAATTTCTTTTTATGGTCGGTGGACTTTTCGCGTGTTCACTTAAGGGGAATATGCCCTTATTTCAAGATCGTCGATTTTTGCCACAGGGAGCCACCAGACACATTTTGGTGTTGCCTTTTAACCTGGCTTTTAAATTAAATTTTTTCCATATAATCAGATTTTATTCATCACAGAATTCAATTCAATTTAAAAACTTGTATATCTGTTCATACAGAAATAATGCATTGTAACATAACTATGTCAACTTATCTTAATTGAATGAACTGTGAACATTCTATTGAATTTCTTCATATTTTCATTGTTCAAGACTCATTTTAAAAGTATATTTGGACTCGATATTAACTGAAATTTATATCTTCAAACTTTTATTTATTATTCAGTTTAGTAAATTCTGCAGATTTTTTTTTTTTTTTTATATATTTTTCGAATTACTTTACATATGATTGAATTCCAACTTATGCTGCATATATAGAAGTGATACATTGTAACATATTGAACTACGTATATGGCAACTAATCTTAATTGAATGAACTATGAAGTATTTTGTTGCCATGTTTTCTTAAATAAGGTTTTTCCCTTTGTTTTCGTTGTTTTTAAATCAGTCGAAAAGTGCTTTCATATGACATTTTTAGGGTGAATTTCTGCATTCGATGTGAATTCTATCCGTCGAAGAAATCTCTAAATATTTTTAAATATTAAGATTAAGTAATTAGCAAAAAATTATTTATTGTATCTCAAAAGTATTTTACTTAATCATGAGTCTACTTTTTAAGATCAAATGGGTTTCTTTATCATTTATGAGTAATAAATGATAAGGGAATAATACTTTATCATTTTATGAATTATTTTATGACGATGCACTGTTTGTACGTAATCTGTATGAGATTTCGTATAAAAGTAGATTCGTGATGTTTCATAAAACTGGAAAAAGTGCTTATCACGTTTGCTGTCTTCCTTAAGTTAAAAATTTAAGATCTGGTTAAAGCGTTAATAACATCCCCCGTATTCCTCGTTAAAAAGGGAAATTTCTATAAAGGCTTAAAAGTTCCATAAAAGATTGTGTATTCAGCGTATTTTCAAAAAGCGGATTCTCATCGGGAATCTTGTGAGCTATAAATGTTTAGTTTTACGACTGTACTTGGAGAGCTCTTTTATAGTGTCTGAAAAGATAACATCTAATGCCCGTATCCACACTATTGTCATAAACAATAGTCTTTAACATCGCTCGGGATACAACTTGAACTTATCATGTTCTCCTAAAGTTAAAGAAAAGACGAAAATAGGGTATTGATTGTTTCTTTTCGAAGATCTGTCGTAACCGATTTTCGCCCTTAGCCTTTGCTTTTATTTTAAGGGCTCTTGCGCATTTTATTGGGGTATAGTTGCATCTTGGGAGCTATTAATCCATGAATTTCCAAAAAATTAAGATTTATAAGATAAAATTTTTTTTTTGTATACATTTGTTTTGCAATATATATTTATATATATTATGTGTGTGTGTTGTTTGCTGAAATTAGGTTTTGGAACAAGAAATCACCAATTCATTTTCAATAATTTTTTTTTTTTTTTATAAGAGCACACCTTCTGTGGCCTTTGTATCTTTAAATTGTCTGATTTAACATAATAGAATGGGTCACTTTTATGCATTCTGGTGTTTAGGAATCTTAGTTTTTAAATCTGCGGATTCTCGATTAACAAGCTAAGATCACAAACATTTTGTAAATCAATTTTGTTTCTAGAAAAACAAAGCGTCAAAAGTTTACTCGTAATTGTTTAATTAAGTTTCAAATTTTTTTTTTTTTTTCAAAATCCTATTAATTATCTTACCGCAAAGAAAATGTTGAATCGTAATTTATTTGAAATTTAAATTTTTATTAATTTGATCTCATTTTTAAAAAGTGAAGTTATTATTTTTTTTTTTTTTAACCAAAAAAAAAAAAAAAAAAAAAAAAAGAAAAACCAGTCGTTTACTTCTGTTTCAAACAAAGACAATTTACTATTTGTGGTATTTGATATTTAAAATTGTATGTGTAGTCGGCGTTTAAATAACATGTATTTTTTATTTACAGACTGGAATGGAATATTCGTCATCGTCCTCTGAGCTTCAGTCATCAAGAAGTAACTTCAGAATGTGTGAAAAATCATCGCCAACTCCGCCATAGTTACAGTCAAAGAGAAGTTTCCCGCCATACTCGACCAACCAGTGTGGAATCACTGGCAAGTTCATCAACAGATCTGAAGAAAACTCACGCAATTAGTGTGGAGTCGGTGGGTGCTTGGTCTGGTAACAACCCAGCTGTTACCAAGTCTACACCTCACCTTGTCCAAGGACGGCCACAGCGTCATTCGACCTCTTCAGGCAGTTTACTTCAATCCGAAACCGATGAAGCTGGGGTAAGTGCATGTAGCTTACTTAACCTTTTTTTTTTTTTTTGAAATTCATGACTTAACACTTTCGTTGTCGATTTCACTTTCAACGCGTGATGTGGCGTCAGTGCTAAAGAGTCAATCATGTGTCAGAGCGTGGTGTGGAGTAATGTTCCAGTCTCTAGCCACGCGTTGACGCAAAAAGCTGTAGAATAGAGTGACGTTAAAAAGCTAGTTGTAAAGGTATGTGGTTTACAGAATCTTAGTTATTAAAAAAATTTGTAATATGAGTTGCAGAGAAGATAGTTCTGCAAAGCGTACCAAAAAGAAAAATGCAATCTAATAAGCCTCTAACAAATGATAAAATTTCGAATTTGTTGGCTGAGCTTTCGGACGAGTATTAGAGTGATGTTGATAGCGATGAAGAATGCATTACTCACCAAGGTTTGCAGTAATAATAACCAACTTATAATTAATTTATATTAAATATTTGTTAATGATAAAATATTATACAAAAATAATGAATTTGGTCATTATTTTCATTTTTTGTTTCATTTCACGCACAAGCGCGTATGTAGTATTTAGGAAATAATTTTACCAAAAGGTGACTTACTTTTTATAACAAATAATAACGGTAATAAAGCATGATTATGCTTAACTTATGGATTACTAAGGAATATTTAGGCCTTTTCTGATAGAATATTTGGACTGTGAGCCAGCGTATGATATGCATTAGATGTAAAAATTTTCCTAAATACTACATACGCTCTTGTGCGTGAAATGAAACAAAAATAAAATAATTTGGAAAAAAAAAAAAAAAAAATTTCTACGGCGAAGCAATAACTATCACCACATCTTCGCGTCGCCGACAGCAAAAGTGTTAATTTCAATAAAATTGTATTTTCGTCCGTCGTAAAACTTTTTTTTTTTTTGCTAATTCAGGCTAACATGGTGATGAGAAGATTCAAGAAAGGTTCCGTTTATGACGCTCTTGCATCGACAAGTGGGCTAGATTTTTCTCCCATAGTTCAACTAAAAACCTACAATACTCGAAGAGATGACTCCAGCACCTTGATGCCAGCACCCCAACCATCTGAAAAACTACGGGAGAAACCAGCTAAATTGCAACATGATAAAAGTCCTGTGAAGGACAAAGGTGTGACAAATTTTAGTGACGCAGCAAATAATGATTCTTTATTAAACTCTTTGAATTCAAACATATCCCAAGGCATTCAAGAACCACCCAAGAAAATTTCTCCCATTTCTAAATTAGATGTTAAAGAAGGAACTTGTCTTGCCGCTCACGAGAAATATCCATCTTGGCCTGTTGTGGATCCTGAGTCAACATCTGTTACCTATCGATCTCATTCTTGGACAGGACAAACGGATTATCCCAAAGAAAAAGCTGGTTTTTACTCAAGACCAAAGAAAGTTCATCAGTATAAAATATCAACAAATCAGTTACAACCTGTTTTGGAACGAGCACCTGATTACTCTTCTAATAAAACCTCGCCCGAACCTTCTGACAGGAAACAAATCTATCGGTCACCGCAATATCCCACTTGCAATAGTTCTATAGGAGAATGCAATGGAAATCAGCAATTTGATTTTGAAGCTTTTCATACTCCATGTATCCCCCAATGCTTTGAAGATAAAGATTACAGAATTCACTCTCCTCCTGAAAGAGATAGCTGTTCCATTTCTCCGTCTAAATCGCCAAGCGAAGCTCCTTCTAGTAATTCAAAAAATAGCTTCCTCAACGGGCATGAAGAAGTTCGTCTCCAAGCTCAATATTCAGTTCCTCTTACCTCTATGAGCAAACAAAGAACACCAGATGAAAAGAATGGTTCTGCTCCTAACACTCCTTTTCTAGATCGACTTCGTTTAGACAATGCTTTGCAAGTACCACCACCTCCAGTTCCTATGCATCCCGTTGCAGCTCCACAATTACAACAACAACAACAGCAATTACCAGAGCCAAGGAATGATTTTGAACTATCTAGCGAAAATGGAACTTGGATGGGAAGTATGGAAAGCAGTAGTCATGGCAGAGGTATGCCCAAATGGCAAGGATCATATAGCGACCTCAGTACCCTTAGTACTCAGTTGTCCAATCGTAGTTCTTTATTCGACAGTGGTCACTCCACTATGCCTGAAAGTGGACGTTTGTCTCCAGAATCTTCATGCGATAGTACTGTGCCTAGTTTATTGTTGGAAGGACCTACTCGCGCTGAAGTGGTTGCTAGACATGGATGCCATCGGGAAATTGTTGCCCACAGTGCTCGTGTTCAGCAACCTGAGAGACATGGATCTGAAAGTATTGTGTATTATGCAACTGGATCTTCAGCTAGGCCAAATAACGAATCAAAACCCCCATCAAAAAACACTGATGGAGCAGCATGCAGTAGTCGTATGATAGCAGAAGGATCTACAGCTGGCCGTTTGACAGCAGATGAATCTGTATATCGAAGTCATGTTTCGTTAACACTTTCTCCGTCTCTTTCAAAATCTAACATTTCTGAACGTGAAAAAAATACTAATAAATGCCCTCCTTCTAGACAAGATTCTCGAAAAAGTTCAAATTCATATTCATCTGACGATTCTTATTCAAGATCTCGATGTCCTACGAGTGATGATACTTCTGGTTCCTCTTCAGATGTTAGCAATATTACATGTATTTCGAATTTTAAAAGTTCTGCCAAACCTAAGAGCTTAAACAAAACCTCTCCTACTAGAGATCTGACTTCTAAACCGTTAGATCAATCAATGTCGAAATATAAAACTGGCTATGAACCTCCAAAATCTAAAAGCATGGATGAAACAACGCGAAAGTTCATTTTCCCTGAGGTTGATAAACGGCAACGAGTGTCTGACCCAGAGTTAAAAGCCATTCAAAAGCAAGCTGTATTATCCTTTTACCAAAGAATGTCCCTTGCTGAATCTATAAAATCCGAACCAAAATCTCTTATACATTCACCAGGAGCTGATACAGAACCTCCTCCTCCATATGAAGCGTTACCGTCGAACAGAATGAAAATGCCTACTCCAAAACTATCTTTACCTCCCAAAAATGTTAAACAACTCATACCATCTAGGCCTGCACATCCAATTGGACTGAAACCAGAATTACCATTACCATCTCCTGAATCTGGACTTCAAAATTATCATAGCAGATCGGTTCCAAATCTAGTGATGTTGAAAGGTCAAAATTTGGACATGCCTGTTAGTCGTCCAGTTTTTAAACAACCTTACAACGGATCCGAATTCGGAGATGCCCATAATCAGCACAGCAGAATCCAGAAAAAGCAAGGTTCACCTCTTATGAAAGAAGTAGTATTGTCTTGGGATCAACTACCAAATGTTTTGGAGAAAAAGAGAGAAGCCAATGAAAGAAAGGTCAGTGCAATTTATTTATATCAAGTTAAAGGTGTGCCTTTCTGTACATTTTAAAGAATTTTCTCAAGATTTTTAACATAATAAAATAACCAAATGCGAATGAATTGATAGTTTTAACAGCCAAATAGAAAACAAGTGTTTAAATACATTTTAGTTCTTAAACACATTGGTATATATTTTAGATAATCTGCTAAGGATTGAAATTTATTTTTCAGATATTCATGTCACCAAGTATTCATAAATTATGTAATTTAAAACTTTCTAATGGCTTTTGGTGTTACCTTATTCTGTCTTGAAAAAGAGCGTATTCACTGATTAAGAAAAAAAGTATTCAACTAAAATAGATGAAATTTTTCTTGGAAAGTTAATTTGTGCTCAATTTCTCAATTAATTAATCCATTTTATGTTGCCATGAAAAAAAATATTTTTTGACATTTCCGAATATCACTTAGGAATTGGGATGATAATAATAATAATAATAATAATAGTTTATTACTTTCAATTCCTTTAATTAATCAATTGAGATTATTAGAAAAAAGTAATATAATTTTTGTCAAAAACGAAATTCACGATACAAATTTTTTGTAGTTTTAGTCTCCAGCAATAATAATGGCATCTCTAAATTATACAACTATTTGAAAGTTATTTTATAACTTCCTTTAACGGTTTTTATCTGTACAAGTTTGCTGTTCTGGTTCCTTTTGCACAATTTAAAACTCCCCTTTCTATTTGAAATTGAACGAAACTGCCCTATAATGGGCTTTTCAGTATTCACTACGGAATTCGGACCTCATATTTTGATAAATCTAACACAATTCCAACGGTAGATCCAATATCTATTCGGAGATTTCCACGTCAGTTACGCTTTAATATCTCTTAGAAAACGTTGCCATTCATTACAGATGACGCGTATATAATTTCATCCTCATTTCTGGATGAGATTCATGGCACGATTTATTGTTCTACTCTCTTGTGGTGCATCGAAATAAGTTGTATGTTATGGACTGATCAACTCGTACTTGCATAAATCGTATTAGCATGAATCGGCATATACTGTTTCAACTACTATTCCCTGAGTCATAATAGGATATTCATGTTCTTTATCAGAGGTTCTTTTTTAAGTTTGGATTTTAAGCTTGGATCCAAACTTTTCTATAAAGTCACAGATTACGATGAAAATATGGTGTTTCTTTACCTAATCGTTCTTTTTTTTTTCTGATATTTTAGATAACTTGGTTAAGTTTTTATCATTAATAAATTCAAACACTTTAGTTTGATTTGTTGGATAAAGTTGGATAAAACTGTTAGTTGGATAAAGTTGGATAAAACTGTTAGCTGGATAAAGGATAAAACGGTAGACAATTGGATAAAACTGTCTTTTTGGATATTATTGGATAAAACTGTTAGTTGGATAAAACTGTTAGTTGGATAAAGTTGATAAAACTGTTAATATGTTGGGGATCATCATTTTCAACTTTCTTACTGATCATTATAGTTTCCTCTCTAATATGTTTCAATTCTTATAATCGTTTGATTTATAATGATTGGTAATTACTTTTATTACATAAAAGTAATTACCATTAATTATAAATTAAAATGAACGATTAATTAATGGTAATTACGATTAATTAATGATATTAATGGTAATGACTTTTATAAAATATTTCTGATCTTTTCTAAATAAAATAATTTAAATATAATAAAATTACAAATTATTTACATATTTTCTTACTGATACATCATCTTCTGAATTAAATTCTAAGAATTCCATACTTCTTACTATATTGATTAAGGGTAAATAGCATTCAGATTTGTTTTTACTTATAGGAATAAATTATTAACTATAAATGTTTTTTAAAAATATTTTTAGATCAGTTTGCTTCATTTTTTAAAGAACCACATAAAATAATTGTACGGTAAACACTAATAATGATAGAGACGAAAGCAGGAGTTTCACTTTCATTCCAAAATATAACAATAGTAGATTTCATTTTTTTTTTTTTTTTAATATAAAAAAAAAACCCTTCTAACTTTTTTTTAGGACATAATTAGGGCGCTTTTCTGAAATCTGGTAGTATTTTTTAATATCATATCTCCCTTTTTCGATTGCTTTCGGCCTGTTTGTTTGAAGGGGAAAAAAGATGATAAAAATTGAATGTTGCTTATGAAGATTTTTTAAACGGACAATAAAAGTTAATACTCTTATCAGAAAAATTATGGATAAATGTAAAAATGAACTCTATTTGTTTTGATGATTTATTAAATATTCAATCCACACATTGAAAAAAATTGTTTTTAATTAATTTGAAATTTTTTTTTTTTTGTTTACTTCGTTACTATTTTTTCGTATTATCAAATACCAAAATGCATAATTTAATTTGATTGTTATTTAATAGTAAAATTAAATCACGCGTTTTCATCTTTTTTATTTCAACTTTGCTGTGTTTTGACGATGTATTAACTACGAGAGGAAAAAAAAAAGGTTTTTTAAATGTAGCAGTTCTAGTTTAAAGAATTGCCAAAGGTTTGAAACCAAAGTAAAACTATCTTGTTTACAAAATAAAATTTTATTTTTAAAAACATGCTGATATAATTTTTAATTTTATATTCAAATCATTGACTGCTTAATATCTGCAAATTCGCTTTTTACAGATATTTATTTAAAATCTAACAAAATAATAGTTGGTGGTGTATAGCATTTCTAGGAGAAATGGAAACGGCTCATTTTTAAACTGTATTGTAAATTTTCTTAATTATAGTTTTTCTAACAACATCTCCATTTCCACTCTTGCAAGGTTTTTTAGTATAGGAAATTGAATGTTGGGAAATATCCATATCAAACTAAATTGCAAATACCATAGTAAACTATAGACAATAAAATAGACAATTGTAAAATAATGTAGTTAATAAAATGAACTAAACTAAAATTGTGAAATAATGGAGTTAATAAAATGAACTAAACTAAAATTTTAAAATAGTATAGTTAATAAAATGAACTAAACTAAAATTTTAAAATAGTATAGTTAATAAAAATGAACTAAACTAAAATTGTAAAATAGCATAGTTAATAAAATTAACTAAACTAAAATTGTAAAATAATATAGTTAATAAAATTAACTGAACCAAAATTGTAGAATAATATAGTTAGTTTAGTTAGGTTGTAGTAATTTATTAAACTGTCTCTGTTGATAGCAAGACTTGTCCCTAAGGTTAATATTGAATTCTTGTCATAAGTTATGTTTGAAATCAATGCTGGATAAACTTTAAAAATTTAACGAGATGCATTCAATAATCATGCTGTATTTTTAAAATTGCCTTCGATTTATTTTTTTTTCCCCCCCGTCTTTGCAATTTTTCAATTTAATTTTAACCTAGAAAGTCCGACTATATTTTTAAGATTTCCCCGATTATTTCAGAAAATTGTCTCAGTGCCCTATTGAGAGATTTAATTCCCCCAATTTACGAATCGAATTTCTGAGCTTGTAAGAGTAGCAATTGCCGCTCACATTTCCACTCGCTTGCCCTATTACCGTGTTTATTCAATTTTTCTTTCGACCCCCATTCTCGAAGTGAAAGATTTCTTGGTCCAAAAGAGAAACAATTCGTTACAATTTTTATCAGGATTTCTATAAAATGCTGCTGCTGTGGTACGTACCTTTATTTTTTAATCTTTTATTTATTTTTTTTTTTAAATTTAATGATCTATTGTTTGATTCCCTTTTCTCTTTCTTCTTTTTTAACCCGAACTTTTTTTTTTTAAAAAAAGGACCGAATTCTCCAGAGAAAATGTTCTAGCAGGAAGCAAAAGTGCTGCAGCAAAAGACAAGCGAGGACCTCTCTTTCTGTGGCAAACTCTGAAAGTCACTAGAAACTTAAAAGAAGAAATAAATAAATAAATAAATAAAAAAAAATATTCCCCATTATTTTTAGAATCCTGTCGCTCTGTTACGGATAGAAAAAGAGAAAATAAAACAGAAAAAGTACCCTTTCGAGATAGTCATAACTTTTTATTTGGTTTACATCGACAAATGCAATCTCTTTGTTGGCAAATTACATTTTCTTCTCGTGTGGCCGTGCGTCTAGTTAGGACATAAAAGGGGTCTACGAAAGTGCCTTTTGGATGTTAAGGGGACTTCAGGGACTATCTACTCATATATGAAGCAATTCTGGAAAGAACCACAATGCCTGTCGTTCTTAAGATCTCTCAAGGACTGGTTTCTTATGTCAAGTCTCAATGATTCAATCTATGTGCTGGATTATCCTTTTATATCTCAACGTGTCTTATTTTTGCTATTGTTTAACTACTGGAAAACAAGCGATTTTTTTGTAAGACATGGATGGACATTTTCATGAGTATTTTAAGTTAAGGCAACAATAATTCAAATAAAATTTATTTGGTAAACAGCGAAGAATATAGAACGTGTTTTAGATTTTTTTAAAAAGAAATTAAGATTGAAATTAGTCGGAAATTTTAAAATATATATAAAACCCAAAAAGAAGTTATCCCTATTTTAGAATTTTATCGTTATGGGCATTTTAAATTTATGGACAGAGTACAAATCTATAAATTTTTATTATGCTTTTACAAAGTAAGATTACTTATTGAGATGTTTTATAGTCTACATTTTTATCCAATGAAATTTACTAGGAAAAAACCAAAAAAGTTATTCCATTTTTAGAATAATTCTATTGTTATGGACATTTTAAATCTACGAATAAAGTACAAATCTATAAATTTTTATTATGCTTTACTAAGGAAGACTACTTATTACGATGTTTTATAGTCTACATTTTTATCCAATTAAATTTACTAAGAAAAAAAAAAAAACCCCAAAAAAGTTATCCCTATTTTAGAATAATTTTATCGTTATGGACATTTTAAATCTACGAATAGAGTACAATTCTATACATTTTTATTATGCTTTACTAAGCAAGACTATGTTTTATAGCCTACATTTTTATCCTATTATTTTAATTTATAAGGAAAAAAAAAATAAAAGCATTATCAAGTAATATTAATATGTTAATTTTGTTTCTATACATATTAATTAAATACAAATTTGGAAAGTTTTGATAATTTTTTAGCAATTATGATTTAATCTAAATTTTATTTTCTATTTTTTCATATTAACTCCATCAGTTTTTAGTCAAATACAAAATTTTTTTTTTAAATCTGCGGTCAAACAACTTTATTCCAGTAGCATTGGACCTCGATTTTGTTAAAGTTGAATAGAAGTTCTATCTTGCTAGAATCTGCCGTAGACGTGATGAGTGGTATTGTGGCAGATAAATTTTCCACCAATGTATTCTGATAGTCTTCTAAATTTATTCGAGGACGAATAAAAGCAATAGAAGTTTCTTTTTCCTAGAAACTATATCAAACTAGAGCTTAGAAAATGAGATTTGTCTTGACGGAAGTTTGCGATACTATCGAAAACTATCAAGTGCACTAAAACTTTTCATCAAATGAATTTTTCCTCGTTTCTTTTTATCAACTGGTATCCTATTTTCCTCTTGACATTTTGTTTTTCCATTAAATGGAGCCTTATTTTCCCCTTAATATTTTAGGGCTTGTTAAATGCGACTTTATTCCTTTAATGGGGCCATTATACATTAAAATGCAGTACATTGCATGTTATTTTATAATTTTTTGATGGTGATTGAAATATTTTATTTAAAAACAAAATATTTTTCTCCAATTCTGTGTAGCACACTAGGATTAAAAGAAGTCGTTTATTTTTTGTGGGAAAAAAATATGCAATATCATGTTCGCCGTTCTTTAAATAAAGTTATTTCAATTAAATTTCCGTTAAGTTTCGATTCTTGAACAGTATTGACGTTAAATACAATAATAAGAATTTATTAAATTTTTTTCCTTAAAATGGTATAAGATTGCACAAAATCAATCAATTAATGTCTTGGAAATCGCCTATTTTTTTTTGGGGAAAAAAAGGAAAAATCATATGCAATACCGATGTTCTTTAAATGAAAAGTTATTTAAAATAAATTTGCTTTAAGTTTTGATTCTTGAACAATATTGACTTTAAATGGAATAATACTTTATTTAATTTGGTAAGATTGCACGAAGTCAGTTAATGTCTTGCGAAAAATATTAAAAACTTATTTATGGTGGAGTATTGTTGAGAATTTGACCATTAAAAAAAAAATTTTTGGGGTATACTTCAATGAAATTCTGTTATATCAGATTTTCCCAAGATCTGGAAACTCGCTACTGCAGGTATTTGTATCCAAATCGATATCCAAAACCAATCCAGGTGAGTATGTTTCAGGGGGATAAACCTGATAGTTGTCATCAACCTCCACAAGGAGCATGTTGAGTATTCGGAGGCGATACCTTTTCGGGATTCGTCCCGATTTGCATAAAGTGGTAGTGGATTTCGACTGGAAATTTTGGTGATATTCTCCGCATGCTTGCATCATGTTTCATATAATTATATTTTATATAATCTACCATATCTTTGATCATGCATATTTTTTATTTATTCAGAAGATGGAAGACTTCAGAGATATTTTGTTTGCTTATAATATTTAAAATATTTAACAGCTTATAATATGTTTGTTATAAACTGTTTTACTATTTTTAAGTCAAATAATTTTAACTTCATAATGATTAATCTTTCTTCTGTAATGAATCTTTAAATGTTTTTGTTCATCAAAGATTTACTACTTTGTCTAGAAAGCTTTTGTTTAGATTATTTACCTACCACTTCAATTAAGTAAGTTATTTGCTTTTTACTTTTTGTTCATGATTATTTTCTTGATATTTTCGTGAGAACTTTGGGGTGGAAGGGAGGGGTATTCCTGATCCTCACTCAAAAAGATTAATCCCGTATTATTGCTGTAAGTCAGAATAGTGCATAGCCGTAACATGATGAAAGTCTAATCAATCATGGTAGCTTTGTGATGTATCCGGTTTCCGTAAGTGACGACGAATACAATAGTCGATTGACTTGCAAATAACGAAGTGCTAAGATACATTAAATTATATTGAAAAAATGTATAGTACATCAATAAATAATGTTTGTGTGGTTAAATATAAAATTATTTAATCTTTTTTTTTTTACAATATAATTTATTTAATCATTAATGATTATGATTAATATCACCTGTCATTAAAGACACATAAGTATTTATTAAAAGTTTATTATTTTTATAATACCAGAAGAAAACCGCATTGTTTTAAGAAAGTTTATATAGCAACAAATTATTTTCTGAATAATCAATTATTGTCTTAAGATTCGGGATTTGAAAAATGATTTTTTTTTCGAGGGTTTTTGAAATTATTAGAATATTTTGTCTTTGTATACATTTTTTGATTTAATGCATCTAAAAATTTAGGATGGCACATAAGAAAATTTTACTAATTTTTTAAGAAATTTTGTGGGCTAAAAATTGGGTGGAAATGGACAAAAATTGATACTGTTATAAAAAACATCTAAAAATCAAATGAATATTTTTTTAATTCATAAATTTAACTGTTTGTAATAATATTATACAGGGAATAGATCTTTCTCAAGTTATTTCAATTTTTAATGTTGTCGAGACAAAATTCTTACCAAATATGCAAGAAGTTCCAAGTCTAATAATTAAAATAAAAAATAATAATGTAGCTAAGATCATTTCCAAAGTCCACTCCCTGTATAATTGTTTATCAAAAAAAAATTTATACCAAATTTTAAAGCCTTTGGATTGGTTTGGTTTTACTTAAATACAAAATACGTAAAAATTCATTCTGAGAAAAAAAAGCGTAAACAACTTTAGATAGAAGTGTTACTTTTAAAAATGCTACATTAAAAAGCTATTGAATTATTAAGTTAAAATTCTTTATTATTAAAAAAAGTTTTATTTTTCCTTAAAGCTCTGAAAAGAGTTGAAAATCCCTTCCTTCTTTTTTTTCTAGGCAAAGTTTTTTAATGTGAAATGTCCTGGATTTAAAATATTTTTACCTTTTTTTCTTTCTTTTTTGTATTGTATACATTTTAAACCCTTAATATGATATTTTTATATTAAATAAAAATTTTTTTTTTTTTTACGAGTTTCAGTTCAAATTTTGGATAAAAATTGTCAAAAAGGGATTTTAAAACATAATTAAAAAACAATTACTTTCCTTGTTAGGAATATTATTATATAGGAACAGATATTTTTCTTCAAATTGATATTTGAATTAGTTGTATTTTTGTATAGGTTTACATATTGTCGACACAATTTTTTAAGTGTATAATGAAGTCTTCATAAATTATTTTTAATTAATTAATATAAGATCATTTTTGAGGTCTATTCTCACCATACATTTAAGGAGAAAAACATTGAAATTATTAAATGGTTTTAATAACCATTATTAAATTATATGATAGTATTTTGGATGAACATTGAAATTCAATAAATAAAATAAACTTTTAAAAGGAAATGAATGAATGATATACATATATTAAAATGCTATTGAGTTAGTTATTCTTTATTATTATAAATAATTGTCTTTTTATCTAAATATCTACACTTTTGCATCTTCTGCGACAAATGTTAAATTTCTGTTCCGCATTCTAGTTCTTAGCATATTACATTTATAAAAGTTGCTTAAAATAAAATGAAATAGATTTTCAATTTTTTAAGTCTTATAATATATTGACCACTTTTAAAAGCTACAATTAAATCAAATAACTGCATAATTAGCCTCATTTTTACATTTTTCCAAGACATGAAAACTTCTTTTCTCAAAATAATATTGTTTATTATTTAGAATGAAATGTGAGCACAAACTAGAATTAGTTATATAGAATTTAATAAACACCATTTATTGGCACAATCTTTGAAACACAACAATTCCCTAAATATGCCCTTTAAATATGTTTACATCAAAACATGGGCAAGTTTCAAGTAGGAATCAACTTTAAAGTTTCAAGTTTTAATTAACAAACTCTAATTAGTTCCACAAATAATAGTATATTAAAATAAAAGTTATTTATTCTTTTCTTTTTTTTTCTAACAACACTTTTAACTATTTTTAAAGGAAAGATATTACAAAACAAATATAAAAAGCTAATAACTAATTTAAAAACAACACAAGGCAGCAAAATGAGCGTAAACAAACTTTAAAACAAAAACCTGTAACCAGATTCTTTACTAAAACAAATGTTGCCAACTATTTTTTAAATCATACAAACATTATTTTGTCTTTTTTATTTATGTTACAGTAACTTTTACAACCGAAAATATTGAAGATAATAAATAAATAAATTGGCCTACAAATAAAGTTCAACTTGACATAACTTTAGTTATAAAAAGATAGAAACAAGCTGTAAACAGTTTGGATTACGCACTTTAAAAATATAAAAGTTGTAAAAATCGATGTTTTGGTCGAAAAGAGCATTTTAAATGTGTTCGTTTATCTTAGAGAGAATATAAGTCCGTAAATTTAATATGGTTGCACAACTCTGTTAGAATTTATAACATATGAAGATCTTGTATCAGTTTGCAGTACATTTTGATCTTAAAAACACAAAGACTTCTAGTCTTTATTTTGTAACCGGAAGTCCTTAACTCTTTTTGTACGCTTTCGCAGTTAATCGTTAGGTGGACTGAAAGCGAATTGAAGACATCGAGGAAAGGTTTAAAGCAATTGTAGCAAGTAGAATAGCCATCGAATAATTTTTTCATCTGGGTGTGATGTTTTAACTCTCCTGTCACACCCGAGCTCACCTTGTGACTTACCATGGTTGCTAGTTTTCCTTTGGGCCTTCCATTGTTCGCTGGTTGGAACTCGTCCAGAAGAAACAGAAAAGCTGACAGCAGGAAAATGACTAAACCTTCTTTCAAAGGACTAGAGGCGCTGGCATTTATATTTATATAAGCTTTATATACACCATAATATTAAACGGATTTCATTTATAGGTTCTCCACAACAATTTCTTTTGGCTAAAATTCTGGACACCCTGTCATCTTCACATTCATTTCCAGAAACTGTGCCCTTTGGCTTAGTAGGTGCTTTATATCGCTTGTCTTGCTACTGCTAAACGTATTTCTTGAAATTTTTGAGGGTCTAAATTTTTGATTTCAAAGAGGTTTAATAGCTATTTTAAATTTGGTAAAAATTAATTTTGTAATTTATTTTGTTTTTTATAATTTCTTTTTAACTCTTTTGAAACTGAATTCCGTAATGATTCACGTTTTATATTAACTAAACTTCTTACACTTTTCATTTTAATTAATGTCTTCTTTGTATTATTGGTGGCTAGTTTTAATATTTACTCAATATCTCTAATTCACTTCCACCGAATCATTGCCTCTGAAATCATACAGAAGAATTAAGATCTTCAAATTACAGAATAAAGAGTAGATAAGACCACAAAGGTGTTGATTATAAAGTAGATGAAAATATTACTATAAATCAATTTTACCATGTATTAAGATTTCAAAATTTTTCACTTAGGTATGTATTATTAGTTATTATCTCTTTCCGTATATTATCTTTGCTCAAAATATTCTTAAGTTAGAAGCAGTATTTATTGAACTTAAAACGCTTTATCGAAAAGTTTTTAGTATATCACAAATTATGTCTAAGGTCCGATTGATTCATGACAGCTACCAGTGATTATTTCTTGTTGACAAACTTCTATGTGTTGTGCATTGAGAATGGAAAAATTAACAACATTATGTTAACACTTAATATCTAACTTAAATAAATATCGGTTATTCCATCAATTTCCTTTCAATGATGGAATAACTGAGATTTAATTCCCTGAGTTTTCTCCGCGTGTCGATATTCCCATTAACTAGTCCCTCCTCATTGAAACTTAATATCCTTTCATTTTAAACAAGCTATCGTATTATTGCGTTAGGTTCAAGCAATCATCTCAAAATAAGCGAAACATTTCTCTATACATCTATTTTTAGATGTAACCGCAGGTAAAGGAAAATGCGCCAAGATCTTTTCAAATAGAAATATCTTTGTTCTTTAAATTTTAAAATCCACTTGGGCATGTTTGTCAAGT
The DNA here is from genome assembly GCA_021605095.1 of Caerostris extrusa. Lineage (NCBI taxonomy): Eukaryota > Metazoa > Arthropoda > Arachnida > Araneae > Araneidae > Caerostris > Caerostris extrusa. The sequence continues at coordinate 63,072 of BPLR01015755.1, read as the reverse complement.
ATTTTTAATGTATTACTGGAAGACATTGTATCTGAATGATTTTTAAAGAGATCTTATCGTAGTTTATCATAAAATATAAAAATTGCAATGAAAATTGTAGGAAAAAAAATTAAATCCTTCTCCTTTCCATATTCTCCTTTTTTTCTGATCCCTGGAAGTAACATGTTCGTTTAATCTTCGATTGAAAAATAGAAATATCTTTGTTCAAAAATGTAAAAATCCACTTGGGACATGTTTGCCAAGTATCTTTAATGTATTAGTGGAAGACATTGTATCTGAAGGATTTTTAAAGAAATTTTATCGTTTAGTTTATCATAAAATATAAAAATTGCAATGAAAATAGTAGGAAAAGGATTAAATCCTTCTCCTTTTGTGTTCTGATCCCTGGAAGTGACATATTCGTTAAATGGCAAACATGTCCCAAGTGGATTTTTACAAGCATCTTTAATGTATTACTGGAAGACATTGAATCTGAATGATTTTAAGGAGATTTCATCGTTTAGTTTATCATAAAATATAAAAATTGCAATGAAAATACTAGGAAAAGGAGAACATGGAAAGGAGAAGGATTTAATCCTTTTGTTTTCTGATCCCTGGAAATGACATATTCGTTTAATCTTCGATTGAAAACTGTCTGAGCTTTGGAGTGATCTATCCATTTAATCTTCAATTGAAAAACACCCGAACCCTGAAGTGATCCATCCGTCTAATCCTACCTTGAAAAACATCCGAACTACAAATAATATCCTGCGATCTTCTCAGCTCATCCCTGGTTAAAGATCTTTCCACTCGTCTGTCAGTCTGTTTCAAGCGCTCTTCAACGTACGCCGTATCCTCTTTGACAACCTGATTTTTCTCCTTCTCCTGATTTTTTTTTTTTTCTCCTGCTTTTCCCGAACCCTCGCACAGCTTTCATCATTTTTTACCATTTGGCTCCTTTTATCTTATATTCTCTTTTGTACGGTACTTTCCAGTTCGGTATCTGATTGCTTTCGTCAGCATATTTACTTTTATTCCTTTCCGCTAGGGATCGCTGGAGTCATTTAAGACGGCATGGAAAGAAGTAATAGAAGTTCTCTCTCTTTTCTTTTTTTAATTTTTACTTCTCCGTATTTATTATTATTATTATTTTTTTCCTTTTTCTCCTCGCCCCTATCAAAAAAGTAAAGTAAAATAAGGTTTTATTTTTTGAATCGCCAGTGAAAATGTTTGGAAATAAGTTTTTCAGTTTTTAGAGTAAGAAGGTTTTCTTGAATGATTTGCATACAATTGCTTTGAAATAAATCAACTTGAGAGTTCTTTAAAAAATATTTATAGAATTGTGACTAAAAAAAAATAAATTTTTAATACTATAATTTGTTAGTATTCTGTGAGAATTAAAATTCATTTAAAGTAATAATTAAATAATAACTAGTTTCGACTTTACAAAAATAACTTACAACTTGTTTATACAACTTAATAATTTTTTAACTACTTGGGGAATAATTGTTCCTGTAAAAAAAAAAAAAAAAGTTATAACATTCTTAAGAAATAGTATATTGGCCTGATGGCCAGTTGGCTAGCGCTCTGGCCTTTGGTACCACAGGCTTCAGATTCGAATCCTGACGGTGGCATTGATGTTGTTAGTGGTTCGGAATCCACATTAAATTGTAGGTTCCGGTCTAATTTGTCTAAATTGTGCAAAAAATGACCGTAGAGCGACAAACCAAATTAAGAAATAGTATAAAAATCAACAAGCAAAACTTTTTTTTTTTATAAATTTCTCAAATTTTCAGTGAACTAAAGGGTTTTTTTGCCTTAAATATTTTTTAAAGGCTATTCCCAAAACTTTAAATAAAATGTATGCTCTTTTAAAATTTAACACTGCTAGCTAAAAAATAAAAAAAATAAATTGCATTTTAAGTACTTTTAAAGATTTATTGTGCATAATTTACGCTAAGCTTCTGAATAAATTTTTAAAGCGCAAGAAATTTGATAAAAGTTTATATCCGACATCCATTATAGTTAGTATAATCAATTCATTATTCCGCACGAAAATGCAGACTTATTCGTGTCATTAAGAACCATTATAATGTTGTAATCTTCAACTAATTGCGCAAACATAATGGGTACTTAAAACTATTTTCACAGCGAAACAATTTTTAGAAGCCAAACAAACTAAAGTGGCCGCGTTTTTCCTCGTCTTTTAATAAATGCAGCCCTGTAGTAATCCGTTGCATTCGCGAATCAAAGTTAATTGCATGTAACACTATTCTCGTTACTGGGCATTAAATGAAATCCCGAACGTGTAAGAGCTGTCATTGCAGTCACAGAGTATTAATATGAATTATTCTAATCGATTAAGCATTTATTGACTCAATCTGTTTATCTATGCAGAACCCTTGTGTAATTTGAGCAGTCAAATCATCGATTAGTAATTTTCAATTTCCATGTGCTCTCGTTACAGAAGAACTTTTTCTTAATTAGTTCTTCATCTTTGTCAGTGATCAATCTTGGACTATGCGGATTAAGCAATTAAGGCTACTAACTATTAATCACCTCCAGTCGTTCTGTTCATTTCGTCTAGGAACATTTTATTTTAAAGCACTGTTAACGCTTTCGAAACTCTACAATCTTGCTACCAGCAGCCATTTTGTTACCTCCTCTCCTATACGTATTGTTATATTGATTGAACATTTAATAAGCAAAAATTTTGGGCTTGTCTGCAACGCATCCGTTTTAAGTTCTAAAATTAAATGTATAGAAAGCCGTATTTCATTTTATAAGGTCTTTATGTTACCAGGCAATTCAATAAGTTGGACTCTGTTGACCAAACTTAGAGAGTCGCATTAACAACACCATTGTTATTAAAAAAAAGCCAACCGTCTATAAGATTGATGGATGTAGTATAAAGCGACTGATAGATCCTTAAGGTTAAAAAAAATTAAAACTGCAGGTTGGGCAACCAGATTGTAACTAGGTGGGGTTGGATTGAGAGCTCGCCGTTTTATTTACACACGTACAAACACTACTATTACACATTTAAAGACAGATAATTATAGATCCGTGGAAAGACTCCACTTTTAAGCCGAAAACCCGAAACTCGGATACGCGCAGGATGTGCGAAATATACTTCCTCTTCGGGTGATAGTCTGTAGGCCAACTAATACGCAAGACTACGCTAAATATATTTCCTCTCGGGGTGAGAGACTGCAAACTGAACGTTTCTCATCGGGAACCCGTGGTTGTGCTGTATTTCCTCTCGGGTGAGAGTCTTGAGGCAGACTAACGTTTCTCCTGAACATTTCTGGAAATGTTTCTAATGGCCCTCAGATGTTCTTCCAGTAAACATCTTCAAATTGCATTGTCCGTATCAATTAAAACTTCACTAATCGTATCCTAAAGTTTCAATAAAACTTTAGTTTAAACTAAGAAGTATCTTAATTATGCCTACTAAAACTTTTCAATAATGCATGAACATTCGAGATGTTTTTCTTTCTTGAATTGCAGACCTACAATCTGAAAACAGATACTTTGCTAGAAAGAACAAGTTTCTACCGTCTAAATTTTGCCTTAACTTTATTTTTGTTGATAGTAACATGAAGATGAAGAGATTTTTTTTTTTTTGGTTTTTTTAGCGATTCGTTGTTACAACTACATGAAATATCTCTCTTGGAATTTATTGGTGCTATACATCTTTATTAATTGCCAAACCATTCGTATTTTAATATGCGTTTTACAACTTTTTTTTTGTGATGCGTGCTAATTAAAATACAATGGCCCAATTACGTTACTCAAGGGCTTCATATTAATGAAATTATGTCTGCGTTTCTGAAAACAAAGTGAATAGTACACATTTTAAATTTTGTCAAATACTTTCTATTTCTGCTTAAAAAAAGTAACTTATTGCTTCATTAAAAGCAACTCTTGTCTTTGTTTATGTTTTAGTGCCAGCAAAACTCCCCGTCGTTTTAATTCTACTGTATTTTCTTATCTTTCTCTTTTCGCTTTGTTGTTTGTTTTACTCTTTTACCCCTTCCTGCCTTGCTAATCACACCTCCGGTAATTTGAAGTGTTTTTAATTTTTAAAAATCTGCTTCAATTTTTTTCCGATAAAAATGTTAATCTGCCAGAAGTTATGAAATTTACATAAGTAGGTGTAGACAAAAGCCAATGTTTTTTTTTTTTTTAATCTATGTATTTTTACGCCTAGTTTATTTGATCTTCTTTACTATATATTTTTATTTTTTACCACAATTTTTTTGTCTCGTACCTTACCGAGCTTTCCTGGGAATTAAAAGAATCGATTTTCTCATTAAACTAGTCTTTATTGTTAAATTTTTGCATGTTCCTCAATTAGAGAGATTCTCGTTTATTTTAACAATCCCCCTTTTTTCTTTTTTCTCCCCCTCTCTCTGCTTTTTATGTATCTTTTTTTTTGTTTAGGTGTACGGATAATCAATTTCCCTTCCTAAATGTTTCTATTTTTTTTTCCCATAATTTTAATTCTTAAACCAATGTAAAAACCAAAATCGGTACACATTTGGCTAGAGGTATATAAGCAAATCGTTCTGAACAATAACTCCAGCAAAAATAAATCTTCTACATATTTTTGAAAATACTTTTATTTAATTTTTTTCCCCCTTAATCGACAAAACTGCAAAGCTTTTTATATATTTTTATTAAAATTTAATGCGATATATCTTTTTAAGATATTTAAAATTATGAGAATAAAAACCACGCTTGCTACTATAATGACAAATATTTAATTAGAAACAAAAGAAAATGTATACTTCATACTATACGTAATACATTATATTATATATATTAGGTGATTACGATCTTGGTTTGTGGCTTAGGGTAATTCGCAACTTTAGGTTTAAAACCAATGACTAGCTATCTTTGGCGCTCGGTATCACAGATTTCCAGTTCGAGTCGTGGCGGTGACATGGATATTTGCATTGGTTTGGAATCCACTTTAAGCCGTAGGTCCTGGCCCAATATGATTGTAGAGCGTAATGCTGACAACCCTACCCCGTAAAAAGAAAACTTCTCCTGTCTCGACATCTGCTGATAGGCAAACGGCCTTGGCCCACCATGGGCTGTTGTGCCGGAGAGTTAGTTACTATCCTATAGATGAATAAATTATTATCCGTCTGGTATGTAAAAGCGACGATGATCGCTATGGAATGTTATTATAATCTTCTTTATAATGGATCTGTTGCGCCAATGAATAAAAAAGAATTCGCAGCTTTGTGCTAGATATATAATATTTATACAAAATAATTATGTAGGACTCGAATGCCCCCAAGTATTTATTTAATGTAGAAATTTTTAAAAAATGGAGTGGCAATTTAACCATCTGTCTCATTTCGTTTTTATATGAATATATATTGTAGGCTGCAAAAATGTTTTAGTGCCTTAACAACTAACGTAACAATATCATTACATTTTATTCTAAAGAGTTTTATCTCAATTATTTAATAGCGTTTATACTTAAATATCTTTGACTCTTAAAATAAAAACTGAATTATCTAATGTTACGCCCTATCATGCTACGTTGTTCATTGCCCTATTTTTCTTAAGTTGTAACTGATACTGCTGCGTCTGGAATGTTAAAGCATTCAATTATTATTTACATCTTTCTCTGGAACTTGTGCCGTTTCAATTTATTTATTAAGCTCCGAGAGTGTGTTTCTATTTCTGTTAATGCACAGCTGGCAGCCTTGGTGAACTTCCAGCCTATGAATCGTCATTATTCGAAGGTTTCATTGAGCCTATTCTCATTACCAGCTAATCACTGTGCGTACGGTCCCCGTTCCTTTTCCTGTTTTTCCCGATTTGCGAAGGAAACGGAACAAACTACCCTTTCCCTCTTGTTAGACTTTAATTAAGACAAAATACCAGCCCTTCAAGATCCTTCGGGATCAGTGAGCCGAGTGATTAACTAGTGGCTGCTTTCTGCAAACAACTTCCTCTCAGGGTTCTGTACACAGGGTAAAAGAGAACCCAGGCTCAGAGGCCCGAAAACTGTTTTAATTCGCTAGAATGTACTTCTTGGTTAATAGCCTCTGAGATATTAATAGATGTGCTTTATATTATATGTTTGAACTTCTCACTCCTGTTTGCGTAACCAGTTTTCCAGACTAGCAGCTGAGGAAGTTTTATTTTTCATCTTTTCTTCCTTGCCATTCGCGGTTTCCATGCTATTATCCACTTTCTTCCTTTTAGTGAGTGGTTTAGATGGTGGGGATACATTTCCAAGAAAATCTATGTATGAAGTTTTCTTTGAAGAATGAAATATTTATGACTCAAGTGGAATGTATTTATTGACATCAAATTTATGGATACCTTCTGTGTGGGCTACTATACTATTCTCTGTTTATCTTTATGCGGCATGTCGATGTTAAGAATTTTTTCCGATTTTCGGCGAAAGGTATCAAAGAGAAGAAATGAATGCATTAGTCTTCAACAGAGAAAAATGTATCAAAGTAAATTTTTTTTTCTTTATCTGGATTCTGTTACTTTTTTATGTAATATCATCCCAACTTGTCTATGTTTACTATTTTAAATAACTCAGAAATAGTATCAGAAGCCTACAAATGTTATTAAATCCATTATGGATGCTATTTTGCCATTCCTTGCTATTCCATAAATTTCCGTTTTACATATGTATGTGAAAAGTTTTCTTAGATAAGGATTTACAAATACATGTTAGATACTTTAATTTGCATATATATTCGCGATAGTTCAAATACTGCTCTAAATTTTTAGTCGTTGAAGGAATATTGATTCATTCAAAATATTTTTCAATTGTTTTTCGTCTGAAAATTCTAATTAAATGTAAGCAGTACAATTTACTTTCTTATATGCTTAAGTGCTTTATTTTGTATTTACTTTAGTGATATTTTGATTTTTTGAATGTTAATTGTAATTTTTCGACAATAGTAATTAATTATGGCTGCTACTTTGCTAGTCTCTGATATTCCGTAAATTTCTGTTCCACGTATTATATGAAAATTTTTCTTAGATAAGAATTTACAAAAATTATAAAATAAACAAATAGCATATTTTGCATGTTAATTACAATTTTTTTCGATAATATTAATTTGTACCAAAAAAATATATTTATTTCTGTGTCTCCAACATAGCAATCATTTTAAAAAGCTTTCATGACATACTCATAAATAAAAAAAAATTTAAAAATTAAGATGTGTAAAATACAATTGTGCTTTTAACGCTTAATAAATTATAATATTCAACTTCAGAAAATCAAAAATAAAATTACAAAAAACAAGCTTTTTACAATAGCATTTACGACAACGCTAATGGAAATCAAAATAGTGAACAAAAATCTAATTGTGTAAATAATTTTACTTTACAGTCTATTCTTTAAATTTTAATCATCACGTATTATTAAACAAATATGATTTTCTCGTCTCTGCGCTTTCAAGTTTCATTTGAAACTGATTTGTTTATCAGTTTCATTTTCTAAACTTTGGCTTTCCAGCAAAAATAAATTCTCATTACGAATCTTTTTCATAATCGGATTTTAAGAATGAAATATTAATCTGAAATTTGAATTCCCGCTCGGCTTCCTTGAGAGAGTTAACTTTTCTAATGAGAATTTTTCTCCGATTCCCCCATATTAAAATTCACCCTCTCTTATCGGTTGCAAAGTAGATAGAAAGGTTATTAATATGTAGTTTTGGTAGATTAATGTCGACAGCTAATGGGTGTTTTATTCTGCGACGTAGCGATTCTAATGCTGATCATTAATAACCGAGGAACAAAAACCTAGATCCTGCTAGGCGGCCTACAAAAGAGTCAGATCAATTCGAGCGAAGATAAATTAATTTAAAATGTTATTGTAGATATTTTTGTGAGCGAGATTAATTTCAAAATATTATTGCCAATATTTTTGGAAACTAAATTAAAATTTTGGAACAAAATGTTATTGTTTGTAAAGGAGTATTGTGTTCAGGTCCGCACCTGTTATTAATTCAGCTTCAAAAGCTTTCAAAATACAACGTCCATTTAAGATTATTGCATTTTGTAAACTGAAGAAATTAGGAGAAAATTAATTTCAACTAAAAATTAGCTGATACTCGTTATAACGTTTACTCAAATTAAATGATTTCAAAGGAATTTTGAATTGCTTATTAAAGTTCTGTCATCTTTATTTGTAAAAAGTTTGGAATATAAATACAATGATGTTCATTTAAGATTATTGCATTTTGTAAACTGAAGAAGTTAGGAGAGAAAATTAATTTGAGTAAACTGTATAACAAGTGTCTCTAAATGGTTTCGAAGGAATTTTCAATTGCTTATTAAAGTTCCATCATTTTGATATTTATAAAAGGTTTCGGATATAAATACAATGATGTTCATTTAAAATTATTGCATTTTGTAAACTGAAGAAAGAAGTAAAAAAGCAGTAAGTCTGAAGAAGTAAAAGAAGCCTTCAAAATACAATGATGTCTATTAAGATTATTGCATTTGTAAACTGAAGAAATTAGGAGAGAAAATTAATTTCAACTAAAAATTCGAAGGAATTTTTAATTGTTTATTAAGTTTCGTCGTCTTGATATTTGTAAAAAGTTTGGGGTGATGTCAATCAGTAATTTGGTTTTTAAAGTGAATGGGGTTTTGTGAGGTTTTTGTAAAGGAGTATTCTATTCGGGTACGCACCTGTTATTTATTCAGCATGAAAGAAGCCTTCAAAATACAATGATATTAAGATTACTGCATTTGTAAACTGAAGAAATTCTAAAGAAAGAAAAGAACTAATTTCAACTAAAAATTAATTTGAGTAAAAGGTATAATAAGTGTCAGCTAAGGAATTTTTAATTGTTTATTAAGTTCCGACATCTTGATATTCATAAAAAGTTTGTGGTAATTTCAAGCAGTAATTGAGTTTTTAATGTTACTGGGCTTTTGAGATTTTTCATTAAGTCTTATAATTTTAATACAATATTTTTGTCACTTTCAGGTTTATTTATGATTTTCTTTTTTCAACAACGCAGTCATGGTTTTTATTTATTAAAATGATTTATCAGTATTGTTGTTTTTAATAAAAATAGTAAATAATTTTTAAATATTCCATTAAACATTGTACCTGTGGATGTTATAATAAGTGGCTTTAAAAGTCTGAAAAAATTGTCGAATAAATGCTATTAGAATATATAGTTATAATTAACATTAAATGTGTTTAAGATTCCAATAAATGTCTGATTTGAAATATAAAAATACATTAAAAGTACAGTTAATGTAATAAAAGTATTCATCCATAATATTTGTTTTAATTTTAGAGAAATCGCGATATTATTTATTTCTATAAATTGATACTCCTTTTCTAAACGAAATTACATTTTGATTTTCAAAAAAAAAAAAAAAAAATGATCGATAACTTTTTCCGGCGAAAATTGCGAGTTAACTCCAAAAAATCAACTTCTATAAAGAATTGTTTTGCGGGAAATTAAATCTCAAAGAGCATTGAAGACCATCGAAACTTAGTTATTAATAATATCGATTCCTAAAACTTTTTTTTCTTTTTTTTGCTCGTGTGAATGAATCATTTTACTTTTTTTCTTCTCCTGCTAACATAAATTTATTTCAATGACTGGAAGACACTAGTGCCAATTTGAGATCCGGACAATTTTTTTTTTTTTTCGCTTTGAAATTCTATCCCCATAAACTCTTTATGGAGGGATGATTTATTGTTAAACGGTTATGAAATTTTCTTCGGTTTTGCTGGATAGCTGGCGAAACTTTCAGAGCTATTTGCCGACGTCGAGTTGATTTATTATCGAATGATTATTATGGTGTTAAATTCTCCGCGGTTAGCCCACTGTAATAATAACAAAAGATTTCGTAATGATCCCTACCTTTTTTGTCTCTAAATATCTGTGTATTTGAAGTAGGTTTTAACTCTTGACAAAGATATTTGTATCCATATTTTAGTGTGAGTTGGCTTATTTTATAGAAAATTGAGCTGTTTTACCTTTAAAAGATTAATAAGCAGGAAATTTGATAAAAATGGGTTAAAATTTTATCAATTACGTTATGCAAAACGATGAATCCATAAGGTTTTGAAATGTTATAAAACAGTAGATTAGATGGAAATTGCTTTTCATGAACTTATAACAAATGATACTCCTAAAATTGTGATGAAATATTTGCCAAAATAATACAATTTATGTCTTTATTTACTTTCTGTAAATTTTTTCATTTAGGTATAGATTTGAGAATATTTTTTTTTTGAGGGGGGCGTAATTTATTTTTAATTATCAATTTTCTCTTTATTTGTGATGTTTTCCCATTATGAGAAATATGTTTTCCTTTACAAGCTGGGAATAACATTGCAAATGATGGTGAAAATAGTTCCCATTCATTTCTGTATTTCCTATTAAATACTTCTTTTTTTTTTTGCTTCTGTTACCCTCTTTCTCTGAGCTGTCTCAACCTGCTGTTTCACTTGACATGCTATTCCAACGAGTTCAAGAAATCTATTGGTGAAATAGGCCGACCAAATGTAGAAGAAATAACGGAAATGTGTGTTGTATTTATTGGGTTTATCGTTCTTCAATGAATCAGAAAATGTATGGAAGAACCAGAATGCCTTTTACATAAATTTAAATGCAAGTTTTGTATTACATTCAAAATACTGTTGGAAAAAAAAAATTCATCTTTGTCTGATCTCTTTCTGCCTGCTTATACATAACAATGCGAGTTTCCACTAAAAATTCCCGCTGAGTTCGTCGGTAATTTTAGTTTCGATGTATTTCATATTAGAATATCTTTTTATATCCAACTTTGCATAAAGTAATTCGTATTTTCACGGCTTTTATAAGAATTTTTCTGGCGCATTTTAGACACAAAAGGAATAGAAAAAAATGTCAATATATGGATAAATTTGAACACCTTTCCAGGAATAGTTTTATCGAATAAAGGACAGAATCGATTGGTATCCGAATTGTCAGTCTGGCTTTGGCATCTTATTGGAGTAGATGCGTTCTCTCTAAAAGGTGAATGTCAGAATCTGAAAATTCAAAAATCACGTCCATACGTGCTTATCTCGTAGAATATCTCAGATACTTTGGAGCTCTATTGTTTAAGAAATTCTGCGTTGTTCGTCGCAAATACTTAGGGGCTTTCTTTTTTTATCCCCTCGTTGCAAGAAATGGTAAATTTTCTTCCTATTTTTCATTTTTCAGTTGTTAAGAAGCACAAGTCATGCAACTTTATTATTAATCACAGTTTGTGCGTTGTCCTTTCTTTTAAAGAATTTCAATAAAAGATAAATTAACATAGTTATTTAACTCTGCATTTAAGTCTCACAATTAAGTTATGTCTGCGAGTAAACACTCTTTCACTTTTTATTCAAGCAAATTTATTAAGTTTTTATTGCCATTTTTTCTATGTTGGCGATACATCACCATTCTTGGCTACGCCTTCCATATAATTTATTACCGTTTGAAGCTTCATCAGTCTTAGTTACATAGTATTTGTGGCGGTCTTGTTGATTGGTGTGCTTAGTGCTATTTATTTCTTTCCTTAGTTGCCTCATAACATTAACACAATGGTAGATTTGGCGTTAGATCTTCTCATTGGCGATATTTTTTATTGGTTGATGTTTATTCTTAAACTTATTTGACGGTTTTGTTTTTTTTTTTTTTTTTATCAAGTCTTTATCCTAGCTTCAGCTGTATCGCATAAGACTCATTTGTCAACCTTAAATGTTTTATGGATTTTCATTGAGAAAATATACATTTTGCAACAGATTTTAAATATTTTTGTGTGGAAGAGGTATATACTTCTTTTTTCTAAGAACATGTTTTTATCTAAGCATTCTTAACTTTTAAAGCTATTTATTTATTTAATTTTGTAGGGAAACTGTTTCCTCCAATATCTTGTGTTCTTATAATAGCTTAAAACAATCTGTTAGAATAAATTTTTCGGAATTTTAAATTTTTTTATACTGTAATTTGTAAGAAATAATAATTAAGTAAATATTTTGTGGTTCTTATTATCTTAATGCACCATCGTTAATTAGAAATTTGAATTATGCCTTCCAATATGAATTAATATCAAGCGAAAATTACATTTTTTAAACCTCTTAGTTCTATCACTGGAAAAATCCTTGACTTGAAAATCAATATACAAACTATTTTGCTTAAATTTTCATCTAAATGTTTTACATAGTTCTTATTTTACGAATAATTTTATTTGTATATAGTTATAAGTTGTATATATAGTATTACTATATATATGCTGTTGTATGAATATCAAGTCCATTGTAATATATATATAATACAAGAAACATATCTGTACTCCTACTAATAATAATTAAGGATTTATAACATTTTAAATCGTTAAATGTGCAATCAAATGACGTTGAGACAATGGTGTTTTTCTTTTATCTTTTTGCATGGGCATCTTTTAAAAGAAACACATTATCCTATTTAATTCCATGCAATGCAATGTAATTTTTGTGTACACTAAAATGAAAATTTTGAAGGCATCATTGCTAGACAGTAACCTTTTTTTTGTAGTTTAATTCTTTTCAAGTCCTTATTTTAAATTACTTTATTACATGAACGTGGTTGAAATTCATTTGACAGCATTTATTCAGCTTTAAACTTCAATTAGCCTATTAAGTTCTTAAGTTGACAGTTATCTTATAAAATTCATTAGTGTCCTCTTCTACAAACCTCTACATCGTTTAATATGATCTCTAACTTACCCCCTTCCCCCAAAACTTCATTCGCGCTTCGATAACACCATGGATAAATCGAAAACTATCTTGGCGATGCGGCGACGAAAATGCGCCGCCAAACTTCATCATTTTTACCTAACATTTTCCAAAGCCATCTCGCTTTCAGAGTGAGGTGCTTCTGGCATCAACGTGCACCTTTCTCTCATCATCCATCGTTTTTTCTGCATCTTCCCGTCTGCTTCAGTGTGACAGTATCTGGCACATCTTGTGTCGTGGCATCAGGAGCATTTGTTGTCATCATGAATGTGAGGCAAATTTGATATTGTCTTGAAAGCCAGGAAAGAGTCGATTTTTCTGTTTTTGAACAATTCAAACAGTAAGGTATCCTGTTATATATATGTGTGTGTGTATGCTAGGAGTTTTATTTTAAAATTTTGATAACTTATAGATGGCATTTTGTTGAGAACTTTATTATTAGGAAATCTTGGTGGGACTTGAGTGTTGGTTGGTTTCTCCATTTATTTTTTTTTATTTATTTTTAAGTCGAGTTGAACAGTTGTGGAACTAGGTATGTCGCAATATCAATTACGAAAAAAAATTGAATAATAAGTTTTGAAAGACAGTGAAATTTGGTTGGCAAATTCTGTTAATTGTACAGGAATGGATTCGCGTTTGTCCATTTGTTAATAGTGGCTGTAATTTTGTCACTTTGAGTAAAAGTTTTAAATTTGATTTGTATGCAAGCGTAGTAAAATCATCACTAGTGTATGCTTTTTGTGTCATATTTGTAGTTGTGTTTGTTTGCTATGCAAATGTTGATAAATTAGTCTTGTCTAGTCTTAAAGTATATAGTTCTCTTAGTTACTGTGCTATAATACGTGTTTAATAGCTTCAGGAAAAAAATTCATACACAAAGAAATAAAAATTTGATAAATTGCATATGAATATAGGAGCTGTCGAAGTAAAGAGAATTGTATTTATAAATGTTGCCTAGTCAGTCATATGCTAAATGAATGTTTTTGATATGTTGAAGTATTAGAAATTTTTCTACGCATTAAATTTCTAATTTAGCTTTGCTAATCAATGTTTCTCATTCATCGAGAAGTAATTTAGTAAAAAAAAATTTAAAATTTTGAGTTTTAATGTGATTTTTGAACCTGATGTTTTGGTATTTGAAAGAATGTATAGTTGAACGTTTGTGACAATCTGTAGAACTGGCAGTATATATATGTAACTGAAGTTTTCAAACGGATTTTTCGAAGTTGAGATATTTAAACAGTTTGTTCTCAGTAACAGAATACTTTTAATTGCGTCATCTATATCCAAGGGAAAAAATTGTGAAGTGGAGGATTCTAACTACATTTAAAATTAAAATTTTGTAAGACTATAATACCACAGTTGTTAATGTTTGCATAAAAAAAAAAGAACTTTAAAATTCCATACTAAGCTATAAAGAAAGAAGATAAAAAAATAGATTTTTTTTTAATATTTACTCTAGAAAGAGGGAAAATTTCACTGGTCTATATTTTATTTAAAAAAAAAAAAAAAATTCGGAACTTCTCCAATTGTCGACTTACCAGCAATGAGAGTAAAATTCGGCGAGAAAGAATATCGATAGATGCAAATGGATAGATAAAAAAAAAAAAAAAAAAAAAGACGGATAAGCGCTAAAAATTTCTTTTAAAAGGAATAACTTGGGGAAAAAAAAAAAAGTTCTGAAAATTGGTTGCTAAAGAAATTTAAAGTCAAAAAGAAACTTCATCTCCGACCCCTACAGCGAAGTTTCGGCAATACATTTCCCGCTCCGAATTCTAGGTCTTTGAATTGGAAGACATCTTTGAAAAGCAAATGGGGAATCCACACTGCTCTGAAATTCTTTTTCGTTTTCTATGAAAAGCAATTCGAAGATCTAGCTTTTGATGCACAAAAACGAAATACTGGGTCCCAACCTACGAATTATCGACTTCGTCACTTCAAAAGACGATCTAAATAAGAAAGTTGGCTTTTTATGACAGACTTTTAATTTTAAAGGAAACCCCCGCACCAGGTTTAAATAGCTACCGAGATTTATTCCTCGCAATTTAATAGTCGGCGTTTTCACAAATTGCATATTTCATCACTTTTTATGTGGGGAAAAAAATATTAAAATCAATATAAAGAATCTTTGACGTTTTATAATAAATGCATGAGTTACATGTCTGGATTTTCTAATTTAAGTTTCTTAGATGTTGACTTGAAGGGAATATAATTTAGAGAAACTTATGACTGATGTCCTTTTTCCTTAATGTCAATATTTGAAATATCAGTCTGAGACGTATTCCTTGCAACTGTCGATGTTAATTTAGGAATTTGAATTTTGTAATCATTGCACAGGGTAAGATTAAAAAGGTATTAAATGCATAATTAGTGAATCATTTAGCTATAAGGTTTTATGAAGAGCTTTGACTATTTGCAAGAGTTAAAAGCTGTTATTTGTTGAAATGTTAAGATAGTGTAATTTTCTCGTAAATGAGCAATTATATTTTCTTAATGTGGAGACTTCTATATTCCATACCCTATATGGAAATTGCACTGTTAGTTTATGTGAAGAATCTTTTCCAATATCACTGAAAGCAGACGGAGCTTTTCGATAAGTCAATAATTGTTGAAACAAAGCGTTTGAATATTGAATTTTAAACAGATTCAAACACTGAGCTGCTTTATAATTTATAAGGACGATTGTTTTATTGGTTTATGTGGTCAATAGACTGGTCAAGTTAAAGAATATCAAACCAAATCAAATCAAAGAATAGTGAATATCCGAAAAGCCCAACAATTTTTTTTCTTACCAAGCGCCAATTTTTAAGTGAACTCGTGTGTTGAGTAAAAGTGATCTGCTTGAGGTATTTTACTGAACATTATTCATGCTCCTCTGCGTATGAACAAAATTCACTGTTTTACCAAGAACGGAAAGAGACTTTTAAAACTCCAGCCAACATATCAACTTTTACGTCTACTTTTGATAAAGATAATTAGAAAACTAGCATATCAGCAAACTGATTTTGAAGGAATTTTAATTCTGAAGAAGATCTTTCGGTTAAATACATTTGTAACCATGTTTCTGATGTCACTCTATGCTGTTGCTATAACAATTGGACTCTGCCTGTATTGGTTTCTTCATAATATCACTACCAAGAGACCATCCTATCTAGAGGTAAGTTTTTGGTAATTTAGTTTCATGCAGTACATCTGAAAATTAATATTGGTTTCCCTTATTATTAATATTAGTATAAAGCATAAAATTTAAATAACACATCACTTAAAATGTTTTAAATTAGAAATTCGACATTTTGACTATCTTCATGTATTAAAAAAACAGCTCCGATATTAAAAATATCAGCTTCAAGTAAACTATTTTTAATATAGGAGCTGCTATATTAAATAAAACAAATCTTGTACAAAAATGTACTTTAGCAAAGTACATTTTTTTATTTGTTGAGTATAAAAATGCCAACTATTCAATAAGTAACATTATGGATCATGTATTTATACTACTCATAATAATTTGATTTGAAATTGGAGTATTTAGGATTGAAAAAAAAAAAAAATTATGTTGAAATTCTTTACACTGCAATTATGTAACATTAGTATCGTCTTACTACTCTAATAATGATACTTTTAAATTACCTTTTGGTGCCCAACAAAAGTAAATTTTAGTGGGTTTTTTCCCCCTATGACAGAGCAGGTCGACCTGTAATTAAACTGTCCATCAGTTATTTTAACTGCTTGAAGTGGAAAGTTTAATTTAGGTAATTACATCTGTGACTACTCATCTTCTTGGAATTTCCAAAGAAGAGTGCATTCTTTGTTGCTCCCCCACCTTTTTTTTGGTACTTATTTGCCCTTTTTTCTTGGTATTTTTAATTTGAATAAAAAGCATGGTTTTTTTTCTTTCTTTTTTCATTCAAATTGTTCTTTAAGACTTCTTTAAATGTTTGTTTCAGTGAAACTGCATTTTTGACAGTTTGCATTTTTGCCTTAAATGTCCTTTTTTCCTTTTTTGGCATTTTAATGTGTATTTTGATTGTGAATAGTTTTATATTAACTATAATCGTCTATGAATATACTATTGTTTTATTCACTCGCATTATAATCAAGCAAATTACCATTTTAATTTAAAGTACTTTTAAATACATGTTCTTTTATTGTTTCATTTTTTGTTTCACTCGCTTAGATAATTCATATCGCAAAAATAAATCGCATTAAAATAACATTGTCATTGAGGTAAAAATTTTTCATGGTAGCATTTTGAGGATTAAATGTACTTTTTCTTTAAAATTTATGAATTTAAAAATGTCAGACTGGCATGATTTAATTAAGATAATATTATATATTTAGTTGTTAACATTTTACTCTAAACTTTTGCCATTATAGCATTTAAATTATAACAATTTTTTATATAAATGAAATTTAAAAACTGAAAAAATACCTTTTAAATGTATAGCTTGATTTAAAAAGTTACAAAACTATCATGAATACTTTTGTAGGAAAAGCTTTTTGATTTCATATTATTAAACATTTCTTATTACGTAGTTGCATTTTAATTTAATTAGTTGTGTCTTAATTTCTTGTTATTAGAATTTTTAAAACTTTTGGAAGTTTATAGGTATATAAAAAGTAAAGTTAATCTAACAAACTTTTATCACATTAATAATTTTGGACTCATCATTTTTAAATAGAAGGGCAAATAGGGTGCTAACAAACAGTGGAGTTTATATATCTATGAATGGTGAAACCCAAAGTTCAGCAAGCAATAAATTAAAATTAATAATAATAATATTTTAAAAATATATCTTCTATATATCTTGAAAAAATATATCGATTTTATTTATTGGTGTTTGCCTTAATAACTGTTAGCATTAAGATTATTTCTTACAATGAATCTGTTGTAATGAATGACTAATCACATTGCTACCACAACGTTGCAATTTTTACTTTGAACCTCGATTTTATATTCTTTTGCTTTATGAAGCGTGTTTAAATTAAAAGTGTAAATATTCATTTAAAAATTCAAGCATACCAAGTTTTGATTAGATGTCATTTTTGAGTTTTTAATTTTTTAAACAATAGGGTCTCCAGTACCTAACTATAGTAGTGCTAGTATCTAATTAAAACATAGCCCAACAAGCAGGCGAAAAACGATATTGATGCCTGTATACTGAATACTGTATTTCTATACGAATACTGAAAACTGTATATCTACATATCTATACATCAGAAATTTTAATAAATGCTATTTAATGTTGAATACTAATTATCTAAGCTTTGTGATTAGTAATTTTTTTTAATGTTGCAAAATTTGGAAAAATAATGGAAATTTGGCGTATAAATTGCTTCCAAATTTGTATTCCGTTTTAAATCAGACATTGTTCTGTTGATAATATGGATTAATGAATTAATTACAATGAATGCATTTTGTAAGAGATTGGAATTTCATTCAACTGCTTACATTTTTAAATGTTTTAATAATTTATGAGATAATATTTTCATAAATATTTAAATGATTTCTAAACGAATATAAGTTTCTACAATCATGAACCAATTTTGAGTATGGTAACAGAATAATAATTGAAAATAATACATTTTTCCTTTAGCAACACAATATACTTAATGTTTGAAGCAATAAACTAAATATTTAAGTTTTATTCAGTATTTAATAATCTAGCTATTATTGGGTTGGTGCATAATTATCAGGCTTTTTTAAACGATATTATCAGGCGTTCTTGAACACTATTTATTATGAAAAAGGAAATGACGAATATGAGTATAATCATCGACACGCATTTTTATAACACTAAAAGTAGAAGGATATTTTCATTCATAAATTTATAAAATATTGTAAATTTTTATTAAAATACAGCACGTCAAAGAAACGCCTGATAATTTGCACCAACCCAATATAATTTTTAAAACGACATCTTCTTGAGTTTCATGCTATAGGGTGACAACAAGCAAAACAATTGTTTTTCTCTGGTAGAAAATATTTGTCCAGTTTTCGATTAATTTTATGTGCTTCAGCTTATGTCTGCTTAAATTGTAAATTTTTATTAAAATATAGCATTTCAAAGAAACGCTTGATAATTATGCACCAACCCAATATAATTTTTAAAACGACATCTTTTTGAGTTTCATGCTACAGGGTGACAACAAACAAAACAATTGTTTTTCTCCTGTAGAAAATATTTGCCCAGTTTTTCGATTAATTTTATATGCTTCAGGTTTATGTCTGATTTTCCAAGCCTGCTTTTAATTTGAGTTTCAGTATCCAAGAATAACTTGATGATTCTTGTTTCAAATAGAGCTATCTTTTTTAAAAGCAAGTGGAATATTTCCCTGGGGTATAGTATTGGTTCCCCAAATGGCGTCCTGGGCGAATAAGTTTGGGCGTTTGATTAGTTTCCTCGGCGAAAAGGTACTCCGCCCTATTTTAATTCGTCCTACATGTTCCTAAAGTGAATTTGCCTTTACTTGGAAGCCCTATTTTATCCATCGTTTTGTTTTTCCTCTTAGTAAAGTAATATCGAAGATTGATGATTGACTTGCATGCTTTTATAATTCATTCCTTGTTTTTTGTTTCTTCGTTATAAATTGTTTTGTCGTTTATCTCTCGTGTTTTTACATATTTTTGTTTTGTGTGTTATTGGTTATATTTCAAAATTCAATTATTTGATTTTAAATAGTCGAATTTCTGCGCTCATTAAAAAAAAAAAAAAATCTGTCGTGTAAATATACTTGATTAGGTTTAAGATACTAAAATATCTGCAATTTGTGATTATTATTGCACAAATGAAGTGATATGTAAAACAGGGAAATGAAAGATAAAGTTAGAGGGAGGAGAGAAATTTAAAAGTTGTGTTGAATAAAAAGGAGTTCATTATATGGATATGTGGAGGAAAAAAAGGAAATTAAATTGGCAAACTTTTTATTGTGCTTGAGCAAGAAAGTGATCGTATGTAAGTTATTAAAACAATTTTCGTATGTAAGTTATTAAATAAAATTTTTCTGTTAAATTTAAAACTGAAATAAAAACGATATTGAATTTAAATCGATATCTTACTTAAGTTACCAATTTGGTTGCTCAAAGCATTTTAATTTAAATCCCTGTATGCTGTTGACATTAAAAGGATAGAAATATACTGTGGAGTTCCAAAGTTTCTTATTATTGAATAAAATAAAAAATATAAAACTGACTAATAATAAATATACAATAGAAAAAAATAAGATACAAAATATACAATAGTATACAATTGACTAATAAATATACAATGGTAAACAACTGACTAATAATAAATGTACAATAGTAAACAATTGACTAATAATAAATATACAATAGTAAACAATTGACTAATAATAAATATACAATAGTAAACAATTGACTAATGATATTATCGAGAAAAAAAATGTTAAAATTAATGCATGCAATCCGACTAATAATCCATGTAATTGGGAAAAATGAAAAATTCACTCTACAAGCAATATTTCTTTCTAAAATTGTTCAACTTTAAAATTACACTCTAACTTGAAGTGGTCCACTCTTTTAAGATTCTGATTGTTGTCTTGAAATTCATTTGCATAAATCATGCAAATTCTTTACGAAATAATCTCCAGTTTAATGAGTTGCTTAAAGACGGATTTGGCAAATTCAAGTCCGTGTAATTTTCCTTGTTGGGGGAAAAGAATCTGCTATTATGTATATAATCCCCCCATTATGCATTATGATCGTGTTTCAGACCTTTCACTAAACTGTTATCGAGAGGTGAAGAACAATTCTTTAATTAAAATTAAACTGATATAGAATGTTTACATGCTTTTTAAATTGAATTTTCTCTCGTCAATTAATGTAAAACTCATTATTGCACATTCTGTGCTTCTAACTTTGTTTTGATTCACGTCTAATTTCTTATTTTTGTTATCAATTTGGTTGTTCAAAACATTTTAATTTAAAACCCTGCAAGCTCTTGACATTAAAAGGATAGAAATATACTGCGGAATTCAAGCGAGAAAGCTCCTTTTAAAATATGTAGGAGAATATGAAAATTTGTGAAAGCTTATTCCTATGTATTGATTTCGGAGCGTCTCCTATTTCCCCATTAGCAATTGGATGCAAAAATAATACTCGTGTAACCATGTGCATCAGTCAAATGAGGTATGAGATGTATTGTTTCATTATGTATTTAGCTGTCTATTTCTGATCACCCAATCAAATTTCGCTTATTGCAGTTTAGTAAATGTTTCTTTACAAAAAGATGAAAAATGTTAAATAAAATAAGTGTTATTTTTCCTTCTAATTCCATGCCTGTAAATTTCATGCCTTTCCTTCTAATTCCATACCATCAAGATGCCATGTATCTGGCATCTTGATCCCTTTTGCTGGAAAGCCAACATATCTTGATAGGTGTATAGAAATATTATCATTACTTTTTTTAAGAATTAAATGAATGCAACTTATTTACTTAGAATAAAATAATTAATGTATATTGAGCTGTTTTGAAAGTATATATAACGGATAAATTTTATATTTTAAGCCTTTTTTTTTTTTTTTAAGCATTAAATGCATTTTTAACCATTCCATGCCTATAAAACTGTTTATTTGGCATCTTGATCCCTATTGCTGGAAAGCAGATATACATTGCTAGCTGTATAGAAATATTATAAACTTTTTTTAAGTAATAAATGAATTTCTTAGAATAAAATTAAAAAGGAAATAATTAATATATATTGATCTTCTTTGAAAATATAAATAACGGGAAAAATTGTATATTTTAAGCATTTTTTCATATACCCAGTATATAAAAAGGAATTTTGATGCCGAATGTATTTTAATAGTTCTTAGAATTAATTAACTGAAAGTGTATTGAATTTTTGGAGAATTACCTGCTGTTAATCGATTACCTATTCTAATTTCTCATGTCCGTTTATTAGAGAAAATGTTTCTCTTGGAAGGAATGTATTTAGAAATTAGGAGTTCTTTATTTTAATTAGCATGGAATAAAAAAGATTAACCAAATGGAATATTTTTATTCTATTACGTAAAACATTTTCTCTCAAAAATTTTTTTTTAACTTAAAATTCATCTTAGCTTAATAAGCCGTAAAATGTAATTTCCTTTTTTGATTAAATTATTAAAGTTCTTATTTTTGTAACCGATAACGGTTTTTCTTGAAAAAAAGTTTTCCTTTTTTTTCTTTCTATTACTGTATAAAGACATTAATGCATAATGTACCTTTTTCGATTTTCTCAACTAAAGATAAAAACTCTTGCATTTTCATGCACCCCCCTTTTTTTTTATATGTATATATATATATATATAATTGCGATATGGATAAAAATCTTCTGAAGAAAGCAAAGAAGTAGTATTAGTAGGCGCGGATTGCGGCTCAACACCAAATTACTTTTTTTCTTCGTCTCCGTTTCTTTTTCAATATATGTAGAGATATTTATTTTTTTCCATATCCTGATTTTCCCTGAAGACTTCTGTTTCGATTTACAGTCGTATAGTTATTCTATTAATTATTTATAAAAATCCTCAGAGTTCGTTGTAATAAAGTAGCGCTGGTTATATAAAAACGCCATTCTGATTTCAGCAACGGTTTTTCAGCTAACACCCCTCCGGCTAAATTCTTTCATAGCCATGACACGTGCCTTAACGATGTAGTAAAATTAAAAAAAAAATAATAATAAATAAGATAAAAAAAAATTGTATTTTATTCTTTCAAGAGCGAATTCCACCCTCCCCCACTATCTCATCCCGTTCGGTTTGGTTCGAAACTTGAATGGTTATTTCACGCATGGACGGTCATTTCATTTCAGTTCTCCTTTTATCTCCCCATTCGTTTGTTTATTTGTCTCTGAGACTAATTCAAGATGTAGGGCCTCTTGCGGATTGAAGAGATTTCACAAAAAATTAAAATGTGTGTGTTTGCAAGAAATTTCCTAAATGCTTATTACTGCATGCACTTTTCTTCGGTTGCGTTAAGAACTTTTTTTTTATCACAAAACGAACTCTTCCTTTCATTTTCCAAAATTTTTCTTCGCTTCTGGGGGTGTAAAAAAGCAATAAATGTTTGCTGTCTTTTTTCTTTCTTTCTTTTTCTTTTAATCCTGTTTCGTGTTTTGGTAATCGAAAGGATTCTCTCGTTCTGTTATTTCAAATGAGCCCCCTGAAAACAACAGTTGTCGTTTGTATGGTTTTTTAAAATTTTTTTAGAGGGAAGAAGGAATGTATCACTGGAAGTAAATTATACCCGAGGCCATAAATCTTTTTGTTGATATGTGTGTTGAGTTAATGACCAGTACATTTTAAACTTTTTATTTTCTTCCTTCCGGAATTAATAATAATAATGATAAAAAAAGTTGAAAGCAAATATTTTTAAAAGAAAAATTTCTCGATTATTCGAGAAACGGAGAGAGGAGTTTGAGAAAAATATTCCTTGTTATAACTCGAATTAGCACGCATCTCAGACTACTAATTTAATCTTCGGCTATTTCTATGGTTTCATTTGTTGTTGTATGAAACTTGAGATGAAATTCACCGTCTTCGTGAATTTGTATGGTATCTAATTTCATTTGAGTAGCTAAACGTAAAAGACATGGACGCCCTATTGAATTCATGCCATATTAACTGAAAGCGTATTAAATTTTTGGAGAATTACCTGCTGTGAATTGATTACTGTTTTAATTTCTCATGTCCGTTTATTATAGAAAATGTTTCTCTTGGAAGGAATGTATTTAAAATTAGGAGTTCTTTATTTTAATGAGCATGGAATAAAAATCATTAATCAAATGGAATATTTTTTATTCTATTAAGTAAAACATTATTTTTCTCAATTTCTTTTTTTTTTTAACTTAAAATTCATCTTAGCTTAATAAGCCGTAAAATATCATTTCCTTTTTTTGATTAAATTATTAAACTTCTTATTTTTGTAACCTATAACGATTTTTTTTTAAAGTTTTCTTTTATTTTTTTCTATTACTGCATAAAGACATTAATGCATAATGTACCTTTTCTATTTTTCTCAACTAAAGATAAAAACTCTTGCATTTTCATCCCCCTTTATATATATATATATATATATATATAATTGCAAGACGGATAAAAATCTTCTGAAGAGCAAAGAAGTAGTATTAGTAGGCGCTGATTGCGGCTCAACACCAAATTACTTTTTTTCTTCGTCTCCGTTTCTTTTTCAATATATGTAGAGATATTTATTTTTTTCCATATCCAGATTTTCCCTGAAGACTTCTGTTTCGATTTACAGTCGTATAATTATTCTATTAATTATTTATAAAAATCCTCAGAGTTCGATAATAAAGTAGCGCTGGCTATATAAAAACGGCTTTCTGATTTCAGCAACGGTTTTTCAGCTATCACCCCTACGGCTAAATTCTTTCATAGCCATGACACGTGCCTTAACGATGTAGTAAAATTTAAAAAAAAAAATAAGATAAAAAAAATTGTATTTTATTCTTTCAAGAGCGAATTCCACCCCTCCCCACTATCTCATCCCGTTCGGTTTGGTTCGAAACTTGAATGGTTATTTCACGCATGGACGATCATTTCATTTCAGTTCTCCTTTTATCTCCCCATTCGTTTGTTTATTTGTCTCTGAGACTAATTCAAGATGTAGGGCCTCTTGCGGATTGAAGAGGTTTTCACAAAAAAAAAAAAAAAAAAAAAAAATGTGTGTGTGTGTGTGTGTTTGCAAGAAATTTCCTAAATGCTTATTACTGCGTGTACTTTTCTTCGGCTGCGTAAAAACTTTTTTAGCACAAACGAACTCTTGCTTTCATTTTCCAAAAATTTTCTTCGCTTCTGGGGGTGTAAAAAAAGCAATAAATGTTTGCTGTCTTTTTTTTTTTTTTTTTTTTTCTTTCTTTCTTTTTCTTTTAATCCTGTTTCGTGTTTTGGTAATCGAAAGGATTCTCTCGTTCAGTTATTTCAAATGAGCCCCCTGAAAACAACAGTTGTCGTTTTGTATGATTTTTTAAAATTTTTTAAAGAGGAAAAAGGGATGTATCACTGGAAGTAAATTATACCCGAGGCCATAAATCTTTTTGTTGATATGTGTGTTAAGTTAATGACGAGTACATTTTAAAACTTTTTTTTTCCTTCCAGAATTAATAATAATAATAATAAAAAAAAAGTTGATAGCAAATATTTTTAAAATGAACAATTCTCGAGAAAAAGAGCGAGGAGCTTGAAAAATATATTCCTTGTTATAACTCGAACTAGCACGCATCTCAGACTACTAATTTTATCTTCGGCCATTTCTATGGTTTCTTTTCTTGTTGTATGAAACGTGCGATGAAATTCAGTGTCTTCGTGAATTTGTATGGTATCTAATTTCGTTTCAGTAGTGAAACGGTAAAAGACATGGACGCCCTATTGAATTCATGCCATATTTTTTTGTAAATTCGAAGAATTCGAGCTGAAAAATTCGTTTTTAAAAAAAAAATTTTAAAATTTGTTGTTTATTTGAATTGTTTTATATATCAATACTTTTTATATACGGAATGTTTAGAAAGGATTAGTTTTAAAATTTTTTATTATTCTTGTTTTTGTTATGTTTCCTAATACTTGAATCCCTGTAAGTGCTTAAATTCTCTTCTTAAATATTTCATAGCTCATAATTATGGTCTTCAGCAGAATTGTTGAAAAATACATATTTCAGAAAGGACATTTTAAATTGAGATCCCTGTAGTAATTGACGACGTAATGTTAGGCCGTCAATTATTATATGGAATCTCTAATTAGTATAGCGCCCTAAGGAATCGGAATTCTTATTTTATGATCCTGTATGTGCGAATTCTTATTTTAGTATTACGGTTTAAACGGTCTCGAGTTGCTCTTTAAATACAGAAAAAACTTATGTGTTCATCAAATCGAAAATTGTTATAATATGCTGTCTTATTTTAACAATTTTCGATTTTTCGACATGGATTTTTCGACATGGAATTTTCGACATGGATTTTTCATAAATTATAGTAAAGTAGTAGTATGTCTTTATGTCGTTGAAATGATTCGAAAACCAATGAACTATCCAATCGCTTTTAACAGGGTTTTTTCGAGATAATTGGTGCCGTTCTCAATCTCTGGGGATAGTTTATCAGTTTAAGAAGATTGATTATCAGTAAGAAGGAAGACTATGAATTGGTTTTCAGCCAGTAATAAGAAATTCATATCCACGTTCAATATCATTACTTTGTAAATTTTTCAGTAACTAATTTGATTTCATAAGTTTTTCATTCTTCATTTCTATGGTCGCCGGATGGCCAATTGGCTAGCACTCTGGCTTTTGGTACCACAGGCTTCAAACCTAAAGCCTGTGGGTATGGAAGTTTGTTAGTGGTTCGGAATCCACATTAAACTGTAGGTCCCGGTCTAATTAGCAAAAAGTGTGCAAAAAATGACAGTAGAGTGTCAAACCAAACGAAAACAAATCTTCATTTCTATGTTTCAAATTATTCCTCAGAAATTTTAGTTTGTCCCGAGTCTGTCTAACCAATCCAATCGCATGTGTTTATCGAAGTATAAAATGTATTTCTTAAGACTGAACTAAAATTTAGATCTTTCGGGAATCTAAGATGTTTGCATCCGAATAAGATTTCCGAATTTTCTTCGATTTAAATATTTGCGCTACAATTTTTAGAGGGAAAAAGATTTGAAGCACATCTTTTTGATCTATATATAACAGATGGACGCTTTTGGAATATTTATTTGGTTGAAAAATGTTTCGTGTAAGTTTTCGATGCACGCAAAATAATCTGGAATCATAAATTCTTTTCCCTGCCAGAGAGTGGGGAGAAATCGGACAGGACAACAGGACCGCATGCAAAAGCTTTTGAAATTGCCATGGAAATTGATATTGTTTTTCATACAGCATAAGAACTCGCACTTTCGATATTTTTCACGGCGATTGATTACGTTGTCTAACAACAGAATAGTGTGAATTTTGTATTATTAAAAATATTTGTTTTATGCTTTTAGGGAATAAGAAAATTGCTTCTGCCAGGGAATCTTGCGTGTCCTTCGTAATAGAATTATTTTGCTTGGGGGAAAACACGCGTTTTGTTTACCACAGTTTTGGCATGCATCCCAATGTTTATTTTCCTACTATGATGTTTTCACATGTTAAATTATTATTAATTCTATTATTTCTTCCACCTATTTCGCTTAAATTTTCGGATTGTTTGAATTCTGGTGATGCACGAATGTTTATATTGCTCCTTCCTCCTTTTTTTTTTTTTTATCCTAGTTGATCTTTGGATCTTCGCCAGTGGCCTTGCTTTGTTGTCTAGGTTGACTTATTTAAATATAAAAACACGATTGTTTGAATTGGCTTCTGATTAATTAGTGTACTTCTTTGGGCTACACGGCTTGTTAAAATATTTTTAAGTTTGTTGTTACTGGAATGTTTGGTTTTTACATTCCGTTCAAAAGTTCTTCGAAATTCATGCTTTGCTACTACGTCAGTTTTCAGAAAATTGTCAGGCAGCTTTTAAGTTACGTATTTTGCCTCTTTCTCCCAGACGAGCCATCATTTAAATCGCTTGTTTGGAGGATTATTGGACCAAGGGCTATAACTTCTTGTTAGTGTCATTCGATTCGAGGCGTTTCGAAAAAAAGACTTTTTGAGAAGCGTTTTCTTTTTCGTCATGTAGGATGCAATACAACTCTAAAAGTTTTATAACAAAGTATTGTTATCCTATCGTTTCTGGCATTGTATATATTTTTTATTTGTTAATTCTGAGGAATCACAGAATCAAATATTCTCTTTAATTAACTATTAACAATGTTTTATAGCATATATAACAATATACTGCATATTATGTATTTACATATATAACAATTGTTTTATTCAGCATCTTTAATTGCCTGTATTTATTTTGTAGGATAATAAAGACAGATAACAAAGCATTGTTAATCTATCGTTTCTGGCATTGTGCATATTTTTGATTTTTGTTAATTCCGAGGAATCAGAATGAAATATTCTCTTTAACTAACTATTAACAATGTTTTGTAATATATATAATAATACAAATATTTATTTACATATAAAACAATATATTACATGTTATATATTTACATATAAAACATTATACATGTTAAACATATAAAACATATATATATTTTACATATAAAATTATGCTACATGTTATATATTTACATTAAACATTATGCTACATGTTATATATTTACATATTAAACATTATGCTAATGTTATATATTTACATATTAAACATTATGCTATATGGTATGTATTTGCATTTATAACAATTGTTTTATTCAGCATCTTTATTTTGTTCAGATTATTTTAATTGAATATTTGACGACAATAAAATTTTAAAGAATTTTACAAAACATTCTGGTAACAAACAATATAAATGATAAGAAATCTTTAAAACATAAATTCTATTACTTTTGGAAATTTAAACTTATATTCATATGATCGATAAATATAATAAAGCGATCTTCAAAATTTTCTGAGGTTCCAATTAAGTACGATTAAGATCTAGCTTGTTAAGATTCTTTTTGTTTTCTTTTTAGCATCCAATTTAATAAACTGTAATTAAAATAGTCTTTCATTTATAAATAATGAGTTACGAGAATTTTGTTTCGCATATTTTTAAACCAAAATAATTACTTTTTGTATTTTCATAGAAAAATATTGACTATGTACTTAATAAACTCCCATTCTTACAAATGATGGTAGATGCTCATTATTTCGATCTCTTCTAGTTATTTATTATAGAATTAATAAGTATTGTTTCAGCTCAGTTCAATTTGTAAAAAAAAAAGATTAAAATATTTCTGAAATTTGCAAATAAAGTTGTGCTGCATCTGCCTTATTCATTTTAACAAATTTATTATCTCTCTTTAATGATATTTTACTTATTTGTGTATTTATTCCCGTTGATTGTTTTTTATTATTAAAAGACCATAGTTGAGGCTTTAAAAGTAAATATAAATTTCTCATTGTTTAATTTTAAATCTAAGATTCGATAGGTGCTAACAATGTTTATTCATTGGGCTGTATTATAGGATTCTAATTGGATATTGTTGAATTGTTGTGGATAAAAAAATATTGTTATGCAGTTTTCCAAAATCTAATTAGAATAAATACATTTAAATCTTTTTTTTTTTTTTTATGCGATTTTTTGGAGTTGAGAAAATCGGATAACTCCAAAATAAAGACGGGTAATTGTCAAAAATAGTTTTTTTACATGATTTTTATTAGTTTTACTCGACTAACTCAATGTCTAAGTTAGAAAAATGTTTGTAGTTCAAAAATTCTGATATTTTTTTAGAATTTTGTGCATTCTCGTTTCAATTAAGAAAATTCTTACTTTCCTTTATTGTATAAACCAATATATCGCAAAAAAAAGGAGATTTGCGTGTATTTGAAAATAATTTTTAGTGTTATTTGACTTCTCTCAAGAAAAAAAAAAAACCATTCAACGTGATCTACAGTTTTTATACATCCTTCAATATATAAACCATCAGACTTGATGTAATGCACCAGACCATATTAGCACATACAGGAAAAAAAGTTAGTGGTTAAAAGTTTTGTCAAAGAATTATCATTCGTCAGTATTTTTTTTTTTAGAAACATTTAAATTAAAGAACATTTTAAATTTCATTTTTTTTTTTTTTTATTTTTTATTTTCTTTGAGTTCTCTTAAGTATTAGCAGTAATTATAATTACATCTAAATTTAAATTTTCATTTATTATTTATTGTAGTTTATTTAAAAACTTGCAATTGCATTCATTTAGTAATACAGTTTACTTACTGATTTGCAGACTTCCAATTGCTAAATCAGTTACAAATGCTTGCTAAGAAATGTAATTGCCAATTAATTTATTGCAAGTTATAATTTTTTAAAATTGTGCTTGCTTGCAAAGAAATGTTCAGTGAATGACAAATTTATAGCAAGTTATAATTTTTAAAATTGTGCTTGCTTACAAAGAATGTTCAGTGAATGACAATTTATAGCAAGTTATAATTTTTAAAATTGTGCTTGCTTGCAAAGAAATGTTCAGTGAATGACGAATTTATAGCAAGTTATAAAAAATTGTGCTTGCTTACAAAGAAGTGTTCAGTGAATGACGAATTTATAGCAAGTTATAATTTTTAAAATTGTTATGAATTTTTAAAATTTTTATTGTGCTTGCTTGCAAAGAAATGTTCAGTGAATGAATTTATAGACTTGCTTAAAAGAAGTGTTATGAATGACAATTTATTATAATTTTTAAAATTGTGCTTGCTTGCAAAGAAATGTTCAGTGAATGACGAATTTATAGCAAGTTATAATTTTTAAAATTGTGCTGCTTTTAAAAGAAGTGTTCAGTGAATGACAATTTATAGCAAATTATAATTTTAAAATTGTGCTGCTTACAAAAGAAAAATGTTCAGTGAATGACGAATTTATAGCAAGTTATAATTTTAAAATTGTGCTTGCTTTTAAAATTCAGTGAATGACGAATTTATAGCAAGTTATAATTTTTAAAATTGTGCTTGCTTGCGAATTTATAAAGTTATAATTTTTAAAATGTGCTTGCTTGCAAAGAAATGTTCAGTGAATGACGAATTTATAGCAAGTTATAATTTTTAAAATTGTGCTTGCTTACAAAGAAGTGTTCAGTGAATGACGAATTTATAGCAAGTTATAATTTTTAAAATTGTGCTTGCTTACAAAAGTGTTCAGTGAATGACGAATTTATAGCAAGTTATAATTTTTAAAATTGTGCTTGCTTGCAAAAGAAATGTTCAGTGAATGACAAGCAAGTTATAATTTTTAAAATTGTGCTTGCTTACAAAAATGAATGACGAATTTATAGCAAGTTATAATTTTAAAATTGTGCTTGCTTGCAAAAAATGTTCAGTGAATGACAATTTATAGCAAGTTATAATTTTAAAATTGTGCTTGCTTACAAAAGTGTTCAGTGAATGACGAATTTATAGCAAGTTATAATTTTTAAAATTGTGCTTGATTGCAAAGAAATGTTCAGTGAATGACGAATTTATAGAAGTTATAATTTTTTAAATTGTGCTACAAAGAAATGTTCATGGAATGACCAATTTATTGCAAATTATAATTCTTAAAATTGTGCTTGCTTGCAAAGAAATGGTCAGTAAATGACCAATTAACTTATTGCAAGTTATAATTTTTTAAAATTGTGCTGCTTGCAAAAGAAAATGTTCAGATCAATTTATCTCAAGTTATAATTTTTAAAAGGGATTAACAATAACTAGTACAGTGATAAAGAATGGTAATTACAAAAATGGATATAGCTTTGTTTATATAATTCTCATTGTGTTTCCGTTTGGCCGTCTAGTGATTGAAATTATCTGTAGAGAACATGATAGTTAGGAGTTGATATCATCTTTGCATGTGTCATTAATGGTGTTTGCAATGTATCATTAGTGCAAGCTATCTGTTTCACTGTGTTCAGAAATTCTTCGCGTCTTCCACCATACTAATGGGTTTCCTGAAATACATTTGCTACGTGATACCTGAAACGAGATAACTGAAAATTATTGTCATGCCGATGACATCAAGCAGTTATCGATCATTTGATAATGCCCAGTTTATTTATACCGCTCGGAAATACATTTCGTACCACTTCATGAGCGGGTGCATTCTCTCTCTCAGCTGACTGCCATCATTTCTGAGTTACATGAAGTCACCGCTGTTCCTCCAATCTGTTTCCGCGTCGCAAGTCAATCTAAGAGCTTCCGCAAAATGGAGTTGAACTTCAGTTAAATGGTTAAATTTAGGACTAGATATAACTTCAGGGCTCTAAGTATAAAGTCATGGAATTAATTACTATGGGCTTCATTTCAGTTGCCATCTAAAATCCCAATAGATATGTGAGGTTGAATGAATAAAATTAGGTTTTGAAAAAGATTCACTTTAACATCTCTATGAAGATGTCGAGAATTTTAAAAGGACTCTTTCATAAGATGCTATGTTGACAAACAGTGAAGTTAAGAAATTGCTATTGACTGCATTAACTATAGTTCTTATATTCCCTTACTAATATGCTTTTATAGTTATACAAATTTAAATGGTTATGTATAATTTCTTTTAGTGTTAGAAGAATGCTAAAGGTTTCTTGCCATCCCAAAAGATGATTTAAAAGTTCTTTTAATGTATAATTGTGTGATAGTAATTTAAAATGTATGAGAATTTACATAAAAAAAGGAATTTCTCAATGTCAATAGAGGAGCCAAAAAATTATCAATTCTGCATTGAGAAAGATATTTCTATGTCTTTAAAAAAAAAAAAAAAAAAAAAAGTTGTCTATAACGCAAATAATTTTTATTAAAACTCATCATACGTCTTAGTTTTCTAATGCTATTACTGTTTCTTTTACAAAACTTATTAATAACACTGTAATAACTGAAAGAAGATATTATAATTTTAGTTTAAAAACGAATTCAAATCATAATGTTCAAGAAGCCCTCTACTTTATAAAAGCTCTATTCATTAAGGATTTATTAACGAAAACTACTTCACAATTTATAAATGTAATTGAGTAACATTAAATTAAGCGTAATTTTAAAATCTATATTCATCATTTCTGAAATAAAGTATTTTATTATAACAACTTTGTGAATGTCAAAATTTTAATAAAGTATGCCAGCTGTAAGCCGTTTTGAAACGTAATAGAAATGGTGTACCTGGTGCACGGAGATAAATCAGCTAATGAGGAAGCTTTCCAATTTGAATTATACTCGTGAATTTGTGGATCTCGAAACGTGTCTGGCGGCGCACAAGTGTGTTAATGAGAGCTGGTTTAGTTATTTGCACTAATAACAATTCTTCCATTTTTGATAATCCACGGTTTTAACTTCACAGTATTTGAAGTTGCTTGTTAAAATACTATTGCTTTCATTTGATAAATAATGCTGTTGTTGCATTTTAACAATTTAGTTCTTATTGACATATTACCTGCATATAGGCATTTATATGAAAACTGATTTATGTTTTGTAATATTTAATTGTAAATATTTTAGCATTATCAAGAATAAATTTTTTTTTTGTAATTAGGTTTGTATAATTGAATGCTAAATACATTTGTTTTTCAAATACTGTTTTCTGTGCTCTGTTATAAAAGAAAGATCTATTTACCTACATTTATTAGCAATGTTTAAAGCTTTGCTCTTCTCAAGATTAAATACATGTGAGTAAAAAATAGACAAATTCACACCTGAAGCGATAAATTAAGTATGAAAGATTTTATTGCATTAAAACTTTATTCCTCACTTTATTAAGAACTGTTGTGGCATCATGGTTGTCTGCCGGTTAATAAAATGAAATGAAATGAAAATCAATTTTATGTCAACCAGTGGATAATAAATTATACGCATCATTAATATAATATAAAATTTTATATTGTATATTTAAAATTTTGAAGTTTTCATGAATATAATAAATTAAAATTACGTAACTAAAATTTTGTATAAAATGCGTGAAGAAATATTTCTGGGGAAGGGGGAGGTTCTGATATTCGGGGAATTTCTGTGTATAAATGACAGTAAAAGCAATAGTGACAAAAATATTTGCCAGCGAGAATTAAAATGGTACTAATTAAAGATAAACACTATGTTCACTATTAAAATATCTCTCTAGTTGCTTTATTATTATTATTTTTTTTTATCTGATTCTGTCGACCAGTTCTTATGTTTTAAAAATCTTGTTACCCTCTGGCAACCAATATGTTCTCTCCTTTGTTCATCTAATATAAACTTTTAGAAGCTGACAGTATTTACAATTCCGCTGTCTCAACATAGAGTAGCATACCTGTACCGACCGTCCGATCTAAATACTATAGTGAACGCTGGCAAATTCGTTGAATAGATTTCCGAAAGCTGTTTTGTTAAAGCGTACTGAATTAGTTTTCAATTTTCTCTTGTGTTCCTAGCTGGAGCATGTTAGCTTCACCCAACTCCTTTCAATGGGTTCTCCCCTGTCAAAACTATTGAAGTGTACATGTTTCTCGCCCTGGGCGCTTCAAGATATCTTGTGCGAAATACTGTACTGCCAATAGATACTTCAGATTTTATATATATATAATTTTAAGAACTAGTGCCGCAGGGGAAAGCCTTTTGTATGCTCGTAAAGTGAGAAAAGAGCTTCTTATTAAGGAATAAAAATGGTACATTTGGATACTTTCAAGGAAAATGTCTTTCGTAATAAGAAGTTTCACTGAAAAAAATTCATTGCTGTACATTCTTTATTCCTTAATTAAATCTGATGTTATTAACTTTGAAGTGCACTAGCTTGGAACACATTGAAAGTTAAGTATTTTGATTCCTTGAAATAAACACCTCTAAAAATTACCCGGAAATTTCTATCAATTTATTGTATTTCTGAATGGTTTCACTTTTATTTCTTGGAAATGAAATGAACTTTGGGGCATTCATTTCATTCTGAATGTTGCATTCATTTTAATGAAGACTTATTTTTGAAGTACAGGCAAGTGAGGATTTGCAATGACTGGTGGAAATGAATTTCTTGATGAAGTTTTGTTTAGGTCAGTGATTTTTTTTAATAATGCAAGTCGATTTTATTATTTTGAGAAATTCCTTTTCTAACTGAAATGTAAGACTTTTATGTTTTCGAATTTTTCAATGTGACGATTTCTTCGGTTCTTGAAAATTAACTTCATTCACTTTCTTCTCTTCCATTGCACATTCCTGAATAAAGACTGTAATTCTTTTTATTTGAGATTTTTTTTTTTAACGTGGGTTTTGAAGTGTTAATGAAAATTTCTGCTTTTCACTCTGTGGTGTGCGATGATATTTATTGTCTTGATTTCGCGCAAAACGCTTCGGGATTAAACCAGTTGAGGGACAGTTTTCCATCACTCTTGTCTTAATAACAATCAATAGTGACTGCTTAAATTAGAATTTGTTTGAAGCATTTATACGTCAAAGCTGATTGTCATGTAGCCCCTATTGAAGAGGAACAAAAAGTTGAGCCGATGAAATCCCGTTTCCGAAATGCTCCAGAATGCAATTTTCAGGAGCGGGCAGGGGCCTCCTAATTTCTGGAGAGATGTCACCCAATCTAGCCATAAAACTCCCTCGTAATGTAAAGTCGTCCTTGGGAGCATTTTAATTAAAGCCAGTGGGCTGTATCAATGTACGGTAATCAACGTGTCCAATTAAAAAGGGAGGGACTGGAACTTTTTTTGCAGGTTAATTTACAGTTCCCGTCGAGCTATCAGTGCCTTTCTTTCATTCCTTATCTTACTTTCCCTTGTCTTAATGCTGGGATTCAAAAGGGGTAAGTAATTAACCTAGCTATTCGTTTCTTCAAATTGCCGCTTGACGAGGTTGGATTAATTTTTTTTTCCTCTTAGCCCAATGTCCCCATTATGTAAATGAGGAGGGGGAAGAGTAAGTCTTTTATAATGGAGGGTAAAAGAGTTTTTAAGAAAGAAATGGACCAGTCGCTAGTTCTGGTTCTCGATTATCTCTCTGAGAATTCAAGGCGTTGTGGGATGGAGGGGGATGTCTTACACTAATAATGCTGGTTTAAATAGTGTCATTTTTGCTGCTTGGCTCTTTAAGCTTATTGGATGTCTCTGGTAGATTAATAATAACAAAAAAAAAAAAAAAAAAAAGTACCAGTGAAATATGGGAAAAGAAGCACCATGGCGTCATGTGTTGGAAAGGATTAACAAAGTCTTTTCCATGATCGTACCATTTTTATTTTTAGTGGGGGACTAGTTTTCTTTTGTTCAAAACTGTCTTAAGTATGCTTCTAAATCTTTGTTTCGGAGTGAGTGAGATGAGTTTGTAATCTACGAAAGTTTCATTAATTAATATGTTTGCCTAAAAGGATGATTCTTTATGCTTAGGTAATTATTTCATTTAGTCTTTTCCCTAATTGTAATTAAATGTTTGCGAAATAAATCTTAACCTTTTTTTTTTTTTTTTTTTTCTTTATTTCCGTACAACAATTATTGTTTTTTACTTTATTATCTAATTTTACTTCAAGCTTTTTTTTCATAATCGCTCTGAAATATCTATATGTAATTAACATTATTTTGATTAGAAGGAATTTTTTTAATGTGCCTGGACTTGATTATTAAAACATTGGAAGTTTAATTTCTCATATTTTCATTATTTATAAAATGAAATACTTTAAAAAAGTATATTTGGCTATTGAATGATTTATTGATAATATCATTGGTTTTTGTAATACATTCCAATTGTATTATATTTATTCAATTCCTTCTATTAGCTCACAATTTCCCTATATATATCTTGTTCAAATTTTCAATCGTTAATAAAATATTTTTTATTCATCCACTCAAGTTCAAATACATTTTTTGAACTTGTAGTGGATGACATGATGTTAATAGATTTTTCAAATATTAATTCATTAATTAAATTTAATTAATTTTAATTTTTTTAGATTTAAGTTGCATATATCTACCAATAGATGGCACTAAATAAACTTAAAAAATGAATGAAAATTATTTATAAAGGACTTTTCTGCAATATAGTGAAAAAAAAAGTAGGAATTGACTTTAAAATTTTTTTTTTATATTACTTGTTTTCTTTGATGGTTGATTCTATCAAATTGTTTCCTGTATTTTGCATAGTCCAATTTTGCATCAATTCTATGACTTCCCTGCGAGTCCATTACTCATTTCAATCTGGATTAATGTATGTAAATATTTGGTTTAATTGAATTTGTCGCCTGTTCTGATTTCTCCCACTATTGTCCGTCACTTACAGATAGCTTGCGTTAATAATTGATTGTGCATTGCTTTACACTCCACTCTATTATTTCCCTGTAAATGAAAGCTCGGTATATTCATTTCGCAGTCATCTGCAGAAGCAGCGTGGTTTATAATTGAAGCTCACTGACGATGTTGTTAATCAGTATCACTTCTTACCCGACAGTCCTATTGAATCTATAATGGCGTGTCTAGAAGGTAACGAACTGCTACATTTGATGTAAATGAATCTCATTTTCAGTTAGTGGTTGATATCGTGGGATTGAATTGAGTTGTTGCTTTAAAAGTGTCTTGACTTGTTGCTTTTCTGTATTTAAT
This sequence comes from Caerostris extrusa, assembly GCA_021605095.1. NCBI lineage: Eukaryota > Metazoa > Arthropoda > Arachnida > Araneae > Araneidae > Caerostris > Caerostris extrusa. The sequence continues at coordinate 26,256 of BPLR01015755.1, read as the reverse complement.
GAATGTGTCTGTTTACTGATCGATGAATAAAAATTTGGCAAGTTTTTAAAAAAAAAAATTTTTTTTTTTTTTTAGTACTTAGGAAAAATTTGTAAATTATTTTGTATGACAAAGGAGTAATTTAGTTTAGATTGCAATTACTTGTTTATTCAATACCATGATATTAATAAGAAAAAACGAAACTGATGTTCCTTTTTTTCTTATTAATATCGTGTTATTGAATTGAGCTGTTGCTTTAAAACTGTCTTGACTTGCTGCTTTTTCTGTATGTTTTCTGACTCTTTATGATCGATGAATGAAAAGTTGGCAAGTTTAGTAAAAAAAAAATTTTTTTTTGTTAAAGAAAAATTTGTAAATTATTTTACATGGCAAAAAGGAGTAATTTAGTTCAGATTGTTATTACTAATCGATTTCGTTTTTTTCTTTCTTAAAATATGTAGTTGTGTATTACTGAATATTTTTTGAAAAATTTAGTTCTTCTAGTTATTTTTTCCTTTAAAAATTTTGAAATAGTGAATGCAAAACTGATTTTGTCATTTATTTTATATAAAAAAATAAATTACCATTTATTAAAAAGTATTAGTTTAAAATGCAATATTTTTTTAACTTATTGACTAATAAAGTACTTTAAAACATATGTGCAATATAATTAGTTGCTTTCTTTACTACTTTAATTATGTTTATTCATTTTGATATTTATAATTTTTATGGTATTTATAATAATTTTGATATATCAAAATTTCATTTTATCGTTAAAAATTTCTCTTAAAATTTTGATGGTTGTTGTTAAAGGAGGAGTTTATAAGCATAAGGAAGTAAAATTACACTGTAATAAAGTTTTTGATATCTGAATAATAAAACAAAATACTTGCATATAAAAGTCTTGACATATTAACGCCATACAAGAAATCAATAGATTCCCAAATATTTCATTCAACTATTCGTTTTGGTTATCTTCATACAATTTTTTGGAGTTGATTAAGTTAATGGCCAAATGCTCTCTTCTAGACTACATAATACGAGGAATGCCTTGACGAGGGAAGTGCTTTGTAATCTTTCGCTTGAATCCGTGATTCGTTCTCTTCATTCCCCTTGTGGAAAGTTTCGCATTATTGCCACCACATTTAGGATATACATGGTTGGAATTTCAATCCAACCCTCGGAATACCTCCCTCTGTAGATACCTCCTTGTCAGCTGCAATCCAGAGTATATGTTTGAGAAAGCAGTTCTACAGCATTTAATCCCGATTAGCGATCGTACGGTGTATTCACCATTATTGTCCCTTTCAGTTAGCCTATTGTGTAACCCTTTTAATCTACCAACGATAACATTCTCTGCAGGAGATTGGTGAAGATAAGACTTTGTAGTTCATAGAGAAAATTTAGCTAATGTTTTGAGAAGTCTTGTTCCCCCCCTAAATGAACCATTGGATAAACAAAATGTTTCGGTGGCTTTAATATAATGGAGTTGGATATTATTCAATGTGTGAAAAGAAGTTCCATCTCTTCGATTTGTAAATTTCAGCGGCACTCACATCAATTGTATTCTCATAACTCGGTGCAATTTTATTTTAACAAGTTCACATTAATTTTTTTAATTAAATGATAAAATTATATTTTTTTTTTTTTTTTTAGATCTTTCTATTTTAAGGAAGTTCAAAATATTATATTTCTAATAGATGATTAATGTTCTTTAATGTTACAAAGCAATACGTTATGACTCTCAATAACAGTTAGAATTTTGCCAAAATTCAGTTGTAATAGGATAATATAATTTACTATAATTAGAAAAAAAGGAACATAATTTTACTGAATTTTTCACTAGTATAAATAATAAATAAATAAATAACTATTTTATAGTAAACTACCATAGTAAAAATTAAAAAGATACAATCTGATATACTGATTTTTCACTATGATAAATTGGGTTTCGCTGGAAATAATTCACGTATGATTTTGTTAGTTTTAAGAAAAAAGAAGCAAGTTCATTTAAAAAAAAAAAAAAGATTAAATTACAATAATTCAAATTTTATAAAATCACTTTTCCCTTTTCAAATAAAACATGTCATATGTTTTAATAATTTTTGTTAAAGAAATCTCACTTGAAGACAACATCCGCAGTATCTTGTATTTGTATTTTTACACTTAAGTCAGATACAAGTTTCAAACTTGCGTGCCTTTCTACATGAAGCAATTTCTAGTGCTTTCGTGCGTTTTAATTATTTTTGTTAATGTAATTATACTTATTTGGAGACAACATCCGCAGTATCTTGTATTTGCATTTTTACATTTAAGTAAGATACAAGTTTCAAACTTACTTGCTGTCGTACATGAAGCAATTTCTAGTGACTGGATTTTATTGATGAAGATAAATGTTTTCACCACCTTCAACGAATCTTTCAGCAGTCCACCTCCCATGTATCACGATTTCGATGACTCTAGGATTGCCTCCGGAAGGGCCTTCGGATTTTGGAGATACCATCTTCACTTTCTAGGAAATGGTCTTAGTGTTGCTGTCACTAACTCAAAACGATTGGGCCACGATTAATCGACCGAGCCCTGTATCCTAAATTGGAAGATCGATGCCCTACCGCCGTGAGCTCAGTTTCTCTAAAAAGGAAATCTTGTACCTGCTCCAGTGATGGACTTATTCTGTCAAGTGTTGAAATGAACGACTTCGATTTTTCTACTAACAATGGCAACTCGAGCTTAAATCTTCTATTATAACTAGAATGAAATGTGAGATTTAATTTCTTACCGTGGAAACATCAAAAATGGAAAATCGGGTGCAGTGGATGATGGGATTAATAATGCTTTGTTCGGTAAATAGATGCGATGTTTCCACAATAAATTATTCTTGCCATGCGAAGAATTTTTTTTTTTATTTTTCTGAAAAGAATTTTGTGTGCTTTACACTGCAAGCTTTTATTATATCCGAGGTATATATCAATAAATACTGAACTAATAAATGACATATACATAAATAAATATCATTTATTAGTTTCATTCCTCACCGTTTCTTAACAAAATGAATCGTGATACGTCGTTAGATTTGTTTTGATTCTGAACTATGAGTTAAAAAAAAAAAAACAAGTAATATATAAAAAAAAATTTAAAGTCAATTCCTACTTTTTTTTTTTCACTATATTGCAGAAAGTCCTTTACAAATAATTTTCATTCATTTTTTTAAGTTTATCTGGCGCCATCTATAGGTAGATATATGCAACTTAAATGTAAAAAAAACTAAAATTAATTAAATTTAATTAATGAGTTAATATTTGAAAAAACTGTATTAACATCAAGTGTCATCCACTACAAGTTCAAAAAAAAAAATGTGTTTGAACTTGAGTGGATGAATAAAAAGTATTTTATTAACGATTGAAAATTTGAACAAGATATATATATAGGGAGAGTGTGAGCTAATAGAAGGAATTGGAAAAAAACTAGTTTTATGTCATGCTACTGACATTTTAATGTATATTTAATTTAGTTAATTAATTTAATTTAGTCTGTATAAAATACATGTCTACCTGTATATAAGACGAAAACTAAAAAAAAAAGTAAAAATCAAAAGTCGAGAAGAAAAGAATAGACAAGAGACTTTTTCAAAACAGTATCAGTTTCTATAAGAAAACCAGGAAATACATAAATTTTCATGCGCTTCATAGTTAGTTTCATAAAAAAATAAATAAATAAATAAAAAATATAAAAAATTTTACTAAAAAGATAAAAATTAAAAATGAATTAATTCAATATTCGATATGCGCCTGAGCTGCAGGAGCGAAACTGAAAATCATTAAATATGCACAAACTTCAAAAGGTAAACAGCACGATTTTCACTGCAGATTGAAAAAGAAAACACAAGTGCGAGACATGTCGCCCAAGAAATAATAATAATAATAAAAGCACATATAAGAAATTAATTATAATATCCTGAAGATAGCTTTATAAAAGAGTACACATCCTCAGTATATTAAATGCCATGTTATTTCTAAAGATGACTAGTTCAGAATCAAAAAAAAAAAAAAAAAAAAAAAAAAAAATCTAACGACGTATCAAGATTCCATTCGTTTAGAAACGGAAAATAGGTGTGTATGTATATACACCAATAAATACTAAATTATTTATTGGGTACATTACAATTATTCTTTAGAAATATAAAATCAAAATACTTTATGTGACATTTTTTACATTCACTAAAAAATATCAACTTAAATACAAAAAAAAATTTATTTTAAATTTCTAAGGAATAAATAAATATTTTATTATTGTTTTATTAAAAAAAAACTATTGGTTAAAGAAAACAGCTTGGAACACAGCGATTTTTATCACAAATTAGATTAACGCAAACATTTTTTTTAAAAGTATAACAATGAAACTTTTCAGTTTAGAAAACTATACATAAAAAAAAAAAATCATCCCAACAGAAAAATTCAGACTTTAAGGTATAACAGTTACTAACGTGTCTTTAGGAAATGATTTCATACGCATTCTTTATAAACAACTATGAATATATTTCATGGCACTTTTGAGTACAGTTTTACTTACATTTGAAAACTAATTTTGGAAAGAATGGATTTCACGCTTTAGTGATTTGATTACATGTCACATAGTTCTTGTGACTGGAAGAATTTAGTAGTTGCGTGGGAGCACTGATTAACTAATTTTAATCTTGAACATTCCTTTCCCAGTTTAATTACACGCCAAGCAAATCGGACGAATGTGATAAACAACTGAATTATCTCAGACTAACGAGGTTTGAAAGAGAGTGCGTTATTCACTTCAATTTGGAATGCCCAAGAAGAAAGAAAATCACTTGTGTATAGCGCTCGTGTTTAAGCGACTTGTAATAAATCTGTGCATTTACTTTGTTTTAGTTATTGGAAATAAAGGGGAAAAACATTGTATTCCATGTTAAAATAATCTTCTAATGAAATGCGAATTCTGTAGATCTTTTCATCTTTCGTAATTTACGCTTATATATATAATATTATATCTTCAATGGTTTTTGTTGAAAATTTAAGAAAGTAGATATCTCAGGTTGGTGATTGAGTTTATCGTACAAGAAAATATAGTTATTAGTTCAAAATTTATCTAATTATTTTAAAATCTTTTCCTATTTTATTGCTGTGGATAAAGCAGGAAGACAAAAAATAGTTCTTCTTCATCGGCTTAACAACCCCATGGTGGGTCAAGGCCGTCTGCCTACTGGCAGATTTCGAGACAGGAGATGTTTTGTATTTACAAGATAGGGTTGTCAGCCCTACAAAATATATATACAAAAAAATACGCCTAATGCAATTTATATATATATATATATATATATAATTACTCATAAGTATAGATCACTCAAATTCAGCTTGCTATTTTATTTTCAGTTATTGATCTTTTTCTAGGGCGGGCTGAGTGATTAACGCTCGGTGTCACAGGTTTCGGGTTCGAGTCCCGGCTGTGACATGGATGTTTGTAGTGGTTTGGAATCCACTTTAAAAGTAGGTGCGGGTCTAATATGACTATAGAGCACTGGATGTAGAGCTGGCAACCCTACCCTGTAAAAATAAAAACATCTCATGTTTTGGAATCTTCCTGTAAGTAGACAGTCTTGGCCCACCATGGGGCTGTTGCGCCGATGAAGATCTTCTTGTCCCTTGCTTCCTTTCTTGGCTTCCTGCTTTTTGCAATAAAATGGGAAAAGATTTAAAAGTAATTAGCTAAATTTTGAATTAATAACATCTCAATATGAGTAATCTACTTTCTTAAATTTTCAAAAAAAAAAAAACCCATTGAAGATGGGTGTGGGATATATATGTATTACTTAATCATTCTTGTATGAAACTTGAATACGAAAAAAAAAAAAAAAAAAAAAAAAAAATCACAAATCTCGATCTTGCATTACTTGAGCTCATTTACATAAATAATATATATTTTTCTTTTTTAAATAAACTATTTGCTTCCTCGAATATATATGTAAAAAATTCCAAATATAATAAATTACTGAGACTTTATATAACAAAATATCACATCTGAGTTTCTGATTATGTGAAGTATCAGTCCTTAAAAAACTTGACTGATGTTGAGTTTCCATTAAATGATAGCTAATAACAAAGATCTATCTCAAATATGATTCGTCGATTCTTGAATTATTTTTTTCTCTTTTATATTTCGAATTTAATGTTGAGTTAAAACTTTTATTTCCAAACTTCGTTCTCGACTTTCTAGAAATAAATTTTTGGGAACCATTGCCAGTTGCATTTTTGCGACTTCATAGCTTTATGAAAACTCTGGCCTTCGTCTATATATTTTACTTTCGTCCCTTCTATTTTGTTGTACGTCAATCGTTATTTATTTATTATTTTTAAACAATTCTTCCCATCTGTGACTGTACTTATACAAACAGAAACAAAGCTTGAAGAAGAATGAAAGAGAAAGAAAATGATAAAAAATGTTGGCTGGATTTTCGACTTTCTGGAATTTTGTTTCATAGTTGTGAATCGAGTATGGAATACGTAAAATTCCTTTTTTTTTTTTTTTTTTTTTTTTTTTTTTTTTCATACCCTTCCTTCCCCGCGAGTTTTTAAGCTGACTGGAAATGTAGGGTGTAAATTTTTTTTTATACTTATTTTTTGTACCCCCTCAAGATAGTTTTAGCCTGCTGGCCAATTCCGTAAAAATTTCTTTCCACGTCATTTCCCCCAGAGGATCATTTTTATTTCCTGTCCTTCGCCTGCCTTTTTTACCCCCTTTGCATTGCATTTCGTTCCGCGTCCAGTCGTAAAAATCGTCACCGCTCCATAGAATAAATACCTACGCCATTTTTTTTCTCCACCCCACCACCCCTTCTATCCTTTCCCAAAATTTCTTTCGTGAATTCGAATGTGTCTTGTTTTAAAAGATCTTTCAATGGCAATAGAAGGGAGCAGAGGCATTTTGCAGCAAAGTTTTCGAAGGTCTTTGGAATTTTACGGTGAGGCATGACATTTTTTTTTTTTTTCTTCCGGGTCGAACCTTATTGGATATTGGAAACTCCCCCTTTTTTTTTTTTTTTTTTTTTTACTAGGCAAGGATTTAAAATTCTTTTGAATTGATGCCAAATTTTATATTCAAGTCTTTTCTTTATTGCCGTATCAATTTCAATGTAATTAAAATTTCAAAATTTTATGAGTATAGGTGGGAAAAACGAATTTTAAAAATATAACAAAAAAAGTTTAAATTATTAATCGTTTAAAAATAAGCAATATTACACAGTAATCTTAATCTTAATTAAAAATAACTAATTCTACAAAGTAAGCTTAATATAAAAATAACTAATACTACAAAGTAACGATTGGTAGGTGTAAGTTGAACCAAAAGCGCTAATAACTTTTTCTGTCAGATTTCTAAAATTGGAAAATTTCTCGTAAGTGTTATAAAAAATCTATTTTTGATTCTAATGTTTCAAAATGTGTTTTAATTCAATATTTCATTGTAAGTCAACCAGTTCCATTTGAAGATATTCTGGGGCCGACTCGATTTCAACATGAAAGGGAGATTAATATGTTTCAAAATTTTGTTGTATTAGTCTAACTTTAAATTACTGAATCGGCGTTCAAATGCAGTTGTAAGTTTTCTTATTTCTTTTGCATATTTGATGTTATATATTTTAAAATCAAGGTTCATTTTTCTCATAATTTCGACAGTTAATTTTTGAATATATGGATGCACAAATATATTTTTTAATACATTGGTTTTCACTACTTTGGCCATTATAAAATAAATATATTTTGTAACAGTGTGATAAATCCACGGGGCGGAAAAATGTTCAAGGGGTTGGCCACCCTGTTCTAATCAAACATTAATGTTCTTTTACTTGAATCGATTCAATTTCGATTCTAATGCAAAGCAACGAATATTCAGATGGGATAAAAATCGAATTCTATTCGACTAATATGCGATTGTTAAAATCATTGTTGTAAATATTAAAATACTGCTGTCTAATTATAATCGACTTATTCTGTCTGCATTTCGTTAAATCTGTAGAAATGTTTAATCTCCTTCGTATGTTGACTCCCACTCGTTTTATAATTAACATGAATGGCTTGTGCAGCACTTATTTGTTTTTATCTTCAAGACTTTACGGGAAAAGATTTAAAATCTTAAGTTTGCATTTTTGCAGACTGCGTACACTCTTTGCGGCATTATTCCTAACGATGTTTAACTATAACTGTCGCATTTACCGTTTTGTTTAACCATTATTTGGCTAGTTGCATATTAATTACCCGCCCGAGACAAATTCTCTTCAGTGTTATTAAAGTTGTTATCCATTAGCTTTCCCACGTCAGACTGCTATTAAAAATCTTCTGTACGATTCATTCATTTTAATGAACTCATACCCCATTCATATTTTCCGCCTGTTAATCCCAGCAATATTTTCCTTAGTACTTGATCTTTTCCTTTTTAAAAAGACTTGGTATTCGGCGGGATGGCACTTCACCTCTAACTTTTCGTCTCTTTTCATTAAATTTTGCTCATTAAACAAAATTTCAAGATCCATAAATCCCTAAAAGTCATTGAAATTTTCTCCTCGAAAGATCTTGTCCGTCGTTTAAAATCTAATCTTGATTCGCCATTTGCTGCCTGTCCTCCTTAATTTTCAGTAAGCGGATCGAATTTTAATGATTATGTTCCTCGCAGAACCCTCGCTTCAAGAGCTTTTATTTTTCTCGACTCTTCCTAACCACTTTAAGAGGCAGTGAAACACCTGTTTGCTTGGTGGTGTGGCCTAACCTTCCCTTCACAGTGCTGAATAACGCCTACAATATACAGCCTTCTGTAGTAATTACAGTTTTCTACCTTCGGAACATACGTTAAAAGCCCTCTTTCCTCTGCGAATACTTTATCCTTTGTGACTCAATGAATATTTAAACTCTATGTTGTACTATAAGTGATTTTGGGTTGTAGTGCTCCGTGATGGCCAGAGAATTGTTATGTGATTAGGGTATCGTGTATTCTTGCATGCGATGAAGGATTTACCAATCTTCAGAGAACTTGGCTTGCTTACAAGCTCCATCCTGTTAAAATGCTTTTTTATATTGTGTCAAATGAATGGGTACCCAGGGATACTCAAACTACAGTTTTATTTAATGAAGCGTAGATGTTAAAAGTGGATTCTCCAAAATATGTCACATTTAATTTACAAGTCACTTCAAATTACAACACGCTTTGACGTAATGTAATTTCCGATCTCACTTCGCACAGCATTGCATTCTCATTATGTCGTGGCTGTGAATTAATTTTTGGGATCTGGCAAATCTTTATAGTGAAATAAGAACCTTGATATAACAGTTTGTCATTAAAAGAACATTGCATCTCTATTTATATTATGATATATTTAATCTGTAATTTTGTGACTAATTCTAAATAATCATTTGTAACTTGTAACATTAGAAAAGTATAATTGTCATCACCAATTTTATCATAACTTATAAATATTCGTAATACTAAATCTCAAACCCTCGAAATTTTCAGTAATTTAATATGCGTCGTGAATTAATGATGATTACTCTATGAATAATCTATTAACTATTCAAATATGGTATTTCAAATAAATTGAAACGCTGTTTTTAATTAAATTTATTCATACGAATGTCTCAAGGAAAATAAACGAACTTTAGATAATTTTTGTATTGAAATGGTAATAAACTTTAATTTTATCAGCAATAATTCTTTCCATGTTATCAGTTACTTAACTAGCATTTTGGTGTAGTCAGTTAGTATAACAGTCAGTAAAGCTTGTCTACGTATAAAGTTTCTAAGCTTGCAAAAGTAAACTAAGAAAAAAAGGTGTCATAACATAATAAATCACGTTTTTAAGACCATTAGAAAAGTGGTAAAACCATTTTCGTTTTTTATTTCTTTCAATTTCTAGGAAGGGTTGGGAAAACAGCTGCTCTTGACAATTTTCTTCAGCCACAAAATTTATTGCTTACACTTATGGAGCTGAAAAGCACCTAAGAAATTAATCTTTACATTAATTAAAAACACATAATTCCTACTTCGTTTTATTTCTTTCAGCATGAAAGTGTGTACTTTTTAAAATAACATTTGGCTCTGTATTTTATGGGAACAAAAACGCCTCCTTTTTACCATTTATCTTGTTGGCATTTGCTTTGACAAATCGAACCAATTTGTTTGGTGGCCTTTTTAAAGAAAGTATTTTTATGAAAGGTGATTGTAGCACCTTTTTAAAGGGCTCTTCCTTTCGTTGGATATATAATTATTTTATTCTAATTTTTTTTTTTTTTTTTTTTTTATTTCTAGTGAGATTTTTCTTCATAAATTTTTATATAGTATTTGTTCACATACAAGATTGTTTTAATTTAAAAACGGTGTGTTAAACTGCTACCAATGAAAACTTTAAGTTTTTATCCAACTTCATATTGATGTTAATTGTTTGATAAATCAATATGATAACCAACTTTTTAATTTATTTAAGTTATTAATACATTGCAACTGATTTTTAAACAAATTTTATGTGTTGTCTATTTGTGATCCATCAATTCTAGCGACTGATATAATTTTACCATTATTGATAATACGTAAAATAGCTTAACTGTCCAAATGGCATTCATTTTGTCTGAAATGAGATTTTTAATACCTTTTGATGATGCATGTTGTTTTTATACTGTTTAAAATAGTGTCTTCATATCGTACGATGCATTATGTTGTCATAAATTCAGAATCTAGCATTCTTCTTAAATTACCATTCACTGTCTGTTGCTATTGCCTTTTTCATATATAGTAATTCTATCTTAGTTCAGTAATTTCCGATTTATTTTTACCCATATTTTTCTGTGCATTATATTTGTATTTCAGTTCTGCTTTTTTCGAAATTGGGCCTCTTTTAAAAGATGCCATTAAGCTATGATGACTAGTCGATATCATGTAGCATTTATGTATTTCCATATTTTTAAGGTATTATTATATCTACTTTTTTTTTTAATTTGTTTAAATGGGAGAAAATATTAAAACTTGGTTTCGGATATTTCCTGTTTTGACAAGTCGTATCTTCCATGACATAATTGAAGTCTAGCATTTGAAATTCTTATAAGTTATTTTTCTTGTTTATAATTTTTTTTATATTCTTATCTTATATATACTAAACAACGTATCGATCATATATTATTTTAAAGTTTGATCTGAAATCTTAAAAATATATTTTAAATCTCTACTTTCTTAAAAGAGAGTATAAACCTTTTTTGAGAAAAAAAAAAAATCGAAAGCCTTTTAATGGACAAAACTAGCGCATGAATTCCTTCCGGAAGTTTTAAAATCATTATTTTTAAATTACTAAGCTTAACATTCTTTCAAAATGAACTTCGAAAACTTTTCTTTTATTTAAATAAACCATCATTTCGCCTTGCGCTGATGAATGCCTCTCCGAAAAATTTGATTTGGGAGCTTGCATTCGAAAGTTTTAGAGTGAATTCATCTATTTATTACTTTGAGAGACGGTTTTGCGAGCAGTTAATCAAAATGCCATATTTTAGTGCCATTCGGAAACGAGCGTGAAAGTCATTTGCAGTCTGATCACGTTTTGGATTAAGGATCCGTTCTGTCTCTAAGAAATATGGTCCACTTAATTTCTCTGCACCCAAGACATGCAAATCTCCTTGGCTATAATGTAGTGATGAAGCTGAAGTGAGAAGCTATTGCTTATCTTAAATTTCATAACCGCCGCAGTGGCTTGGGGTATTTCGAAAGCTTAACGATCAAATTATAGTTTGTGGATGCCATTCTTCTGGGAAGAAACTGTGTTGTTAGATAAATTTTGGTGGTTGACTCTCAATGTGAACTTTTTGGGCAAATCGTGGTGGACTATCATGGGTAGTCTCTCTGGCAGTGTATTTGTTGGAAAATGTTGATCTTATTTAAAAAAAAAAAATTGCATTACAATAAAGGTTTCTGTAATATAGATCATGAAAAGGAATTATTAGAAAATTTGTTGAAAAGTCTGAAAATATAAAACAAATAGTAGTGTGTACTGCATTTATTTTTCTCTAATGTCTTTGAGAATTTCACCTATTTTATAAGTAAACTAATCAAACGGCAAATTTTGCAATTCACATAAATGGTTAAAAAAATTTTATTTGCGTTCTTTATCGATAGGCAATCATAATAATCATAAATCGATAAGCAATAATAATAATCATAAATCGATAAGCAATCATAATAGTCATAAATCGATAAGCAATCATAATAGTCATAAATCGATAAGCAATCATAATAGTCATAAATCGATAAGCAATCATAATAGTCATAAATCGATAAATCATAATAGTCAAATCAGTCATAAATCGATAAATCGATAAGCAATCATAATAGTCATAAATCGATAAGCAATCATAATAGTCATTAATAAATACCTTATTTATTGTAGTTAACATATTACAATGCTTCGTACCTTTTCCGTTAACCTCCTATGTTTAACTATTAATTCAAATTGGATGCGATAAGCAATTATGATCAAATTGAATATAATTACTTAAATATTTAATCATTGGTTTATATGTTACATTATATATCATTTCAGAGACTTCTACATTGTTCATTTGAATTGAGCGCTTGTGAAATCTATAATTATTTGTCCTTTATAATGCTGTAGTTTCCAGTTTTAAAATTACATTTTATTTATAAATTACATCGCATTTTAGAACCGAAGCTGCGATAAGTGTAAAAGATGTAATATATAAATAATAATGTATATGTGTAATACATAAAACTTCGATAAAAACTCGTGTAAAAGTTATGTCTGGAAGAATCTTAAATGAATCATCTGCTCTTAGTAAAAAATATTAAATATTTGTAGAAAATGTAAAACAAAAAAATTTATCATTTATTTACATTATTTCTTGCATAAAAATATGTTTTTATTTATATTTTTTTAACTGTGGTGACATTAAGCGGTGACGAGATATGCATGAATCATTAAATTTAATGTGTCACAATAAAATAGATATAATTAATATCGATTTATTTTCTTCCAAACGAATATTTGAATACATTCAGCCAAGTTTTCACAAAACAAATGGTGATTCAGTCAGAAATGATTTCTCTGTAGGGATTATACTTGAAGAAACAAATTTTTATGCAACCATCATAACATTAAACTACTAGTTTGAAATATTCAAAGTTTTATTTCATTTTTTTTGCTATATACAAAATATTTTGTTGAATATACCTCATATTTTGTGCTTCATTTATTTACAATAAACATTTTTAAAAGTTTTGTTGACGCTTTATTAATATTCACGTTTATTAATGACTTTAAATGATGTTATTTTTTTTTATTTTATGATTTTACTTTATTAATGTTACGTTAGGTTTATGGTATTAATTATTTAGGTTTATGATGTTTATTATTATGACGTTATTATGTCACGTTTTACTAATATTTTGACGTTCTATTATTGTTAAAGTTTTATGTTATCTAATTAGTTACGATAAGCATTTTAAAATTATTTGTTGACGTTTTATTAATGTTGACGTTTATATTACGTTTATGATGTTACGTTATTTTTATTTTATAATTTCACTTTATTTATGTTACGTTTATGATATTTGTTATGATATTGCGTCATTTTTTTTTTTAATATTTTGACGTTTTATTAATGTTAACGTTTTATTTTGTTTCATTTATTTACGATAAAGATTTTAAAATGCTGGAATTAAAAAAAAATCATGACAAAATGCAAAATAATTGGTTCTGTTTATTTTAAGAAAGTCTCGTTTCTATGGATATTTAACGAGAATAACTGCATCCTTTTTTTTTTAATTTTCGTGAGTGTATGAAAATGGTGAAATAATTAGAGAGCCTTGTTAATTTTTTCCCCGATAAATGTTGCTGTTGCTGACAGTTGTTTTTACATCTAATTGCAATATGATGTGTGTACTGCGAAAGCAAAATTGTGAAATGGAGCGTTTAAAGATCGTTCTTTTATACAACGAGAAATAATGCCATCGATAACCAAATTCTTTTTAAGTCGTGATAGTCTCGCGACCAAATCGATAAACCGGTATGAACTCGAGTGCTAACATCGCAGCATTTATTTTTACGAGATCTTTAATTATTTCAGAATACATTTAATTACCAGTCAAGCTAATCTAAAGCAACCGAGATCATTAAAAGCGTTTTTCTCCACGATAATGAACAATGGAAGAAAAATAAGTTATTCATTAAAAGTTTCTAATAATTTTTTTACTTTTTTTCACTCTTATTTTCTGTCTTCCTCTTTACTGCATTCGGGTAAGCTGCACGCTACCCGGCAATCATTGTAGAACTTAAGAAAGAATAATAAAGAGAAAGGAGAGAAAGAAAAGAAAAACACAAACTTCGAGGAAAAGCTCGGATTTTTTTATTATTATTATTAAAATACAATAATTACTTTTTAGTTTCTTGTATTTTTTTGTTTTTATTTGTAAAGATCTTTTTAATCTTTCCATAAATTGCTTTACTACTAAATTAAAAAAAAAAGGAAAAAAGAAATTTACTGTAGGTCACGTTTACTTAATGCTCTTTTTAAATACTTAATTTACTTACATTTTTTGCCGTTGCCTTATACTTAGTTTTGCCACTGTTACACTTCTGCGTTGCGAGTAAATTAACTACTGATAGGTTTATTAGCCTCTTGGATTAGAAAAATAAACCTTTAAAAATAATTCCGGATAAGTTATCTTGCATGATTAATATATCTAAAAAAATATTGAAGAACAAAATGGCTTAAACATTTGTCAAATGCAAAATTTTAATTTAAAAAGGGTTAAAAATTGCTGTAACTTGAGCAGGTTTTAATACATAAATTTTCAAGCATATTTATGATTTAGATTCATAAATTGCTATATCAGATTTATTAAATATCACCAGAACAACAAACGTTGGTATTACACCCAAATTGCTTTAGAATAATGGAAAAAGCAATTTGTAATAAGTTAAAAAATATTCTCTTTACTGTAATTGCCTTTAAAAGAATCTTGAAAAATCAATAAATCATAAATTTTACAATTTTCTTTTTTTTTTTTTTTTTTTTTTTTTTAATGTTTTAAAGCTCTTTGTAGCTTTGAGAGCTTTTTAAATTGATCTATTATTTTAAAGAGAAATCAAAAAACAGAAATCCTATTCGATATTAAATTCTGCATCTAGCCTGTCTTTACCATTACTTTAATATTGGAATGGAGTTGAAAAAGAAACGTTTTGTTCCATTTAATTTTCATCTAAATATACAGAAATGAAATGACGTATACAATATTTTAAATAAAAGCATTGGCTGAGCGTATTTTAAGGTAAATTAAATGTATTTTGAAGAACTTTGGTTTAAGTCATTTTTTCAGAAAATAATGTATTTTTATTTAAGTATTTAAGGCATTTTTTCTAGAGGGCTTCTTCTGAAGTTTGAAATCTGCTAAAATTTTTCCAACCTTTCTTCCTATTGTTTGTGATGTTTCGCTTTGAAGTGAGGCTTTTTTTTCTTGGCAAGATACTTTTCTGATGTTACCTTCGCCGAGCTGAGGGTTTTTTTTGGAGCTCAATAGACTATAGGAGCCATCCTTTTAGCTTAAAGGACCAAAGTCCCATCTCTGCCCATTAACGGTATCGATCCCAAAGAAAAATCCAACTTCGGTCTTATTTTCTGCGACAGCGCATCACCTTGAAATGGCCAAAAAGCTTTTACCTCGAAATCACGCTTCACGTTTGCTTCTCCAATCACCTCACCTTTTTAGAAGACGGAAAAGAAGGGAAATCAAACTAGTGACTTAATTTCAAAGCTTCAGCCCCGAAAACTAATGAATTCTACCGCTATTTTTTTTTTTTTTTTCTTTTTCTTCCTTAAAAGCTCTCTAAAAAATGCTCGCTTCGTGGTTCTATTTGTAAAACATTAAATTATTGACACGCAGCATTCAACTTCTCAAAGTCAACAAGAACCCGAAATTGCTGGAAGATGGCCTGGCACTTTACTGTACTAGTTAAGTTCACTGAAAAGGTTGCGTCGGCAGATCCTTTAATAGGATTACATAGACCTTTCAATCTCTTTACGTCAAATTTCTTTTTTGTTTTTCTACTCTTTCTTCGAATATAACTGCGAGAGGTGGAAACTCCGTTGATCCAAAAGGTACATCCGCCATTTTGGGTCATAGATTACTCAGGTACAGATTTGAAGAAACATTTTAAGTCATTGACTTTAATTTAAAATTTGTCTTTTTTTTTTAATTTTTATAAGGTTTAAATAATAAAAATTCAAAAGTCCTTTTTCACTACTACTACGTGTTAATCTTCCGAAATTTTTTTTTTTTGTAATTTACATCTTTAACATAAAAAAACTTACTTGCGAAATCCTATTTACCTTTCTATTTTTCTTTTATTCAATTCAATTTAATTATTAATATCGATATTGATGGTGTTGATTCAGAGACAGACATTGTTGGAATAAATGTTTCTAATTAAAATAATTTTGTTCTTATTACTTTAAACTTACGCGGATATTTGCTTTGAAAAATTAATTTGAGACGAAAGTAATTTTTGTGTTTTTTGTAACGTATTAGTCTTCAAATTATATTTTGTTCGTTGGTGTTATATAAGAAATCATTTAAAGTTATTTGTTGTTGTTTATGGTGCTAAAAAAAAATCCTATCATTTGATGTATAATTAAAATTTTTGATTAAAAATTCTTTAAAATTTGATTAGGATTCTAGAAATGTTAGGAAATTACCTCAAAAGCAAATCTCGAATTTTAATTAAACTGAAATGTTATAAATATTTTATGTCTGAAAACATAAATGGAATATGCAAGTCTTTCATGGGTTTTTTCCCTCCTTCCTCCTGCTGTACTTGTGCTGAGATTTCCAATTAAATTTGTTTTGATTTCTTCTGGTGTTTGTCGACTGTAATTTTATAATACTGAAATTAAAATGAATCTTTTTCGTCTTCTATCCTTTTCAAAGCACCATACCTTAACAGTTGCTGAAAAAGTAATTTATCAGTTTTGTTAATTTGTTCTTGTTATATGTTGATTTTAACCTAAATGTCAAACTATTTTTTTTTCAAATTATTGTGTGATTTTTTTTTTCTATCTCTCTCTAAAATATATCAAATATTTCTAAAGTGCTGCCAAATCTTTAATGGTAAATGTTTTAGAGGGAGATATTAAAAATTGCACAATGATTTTTAAAATATGAGGAGCTTTAAACTTAATTTAAAAGTAGCCAGTGGCATTGCTCAATTTAAAAGTAACCAGTGGCATTGCTCAATTTGCTCTTAAAAGTAACCAGTGGCATTGCTCAATTTGGCATTGCTCAATTTAAAAGTAACCAGTGGCATTCTTTACAAACATTGCTCAGAGTACTTAACCAAGTATTAATTTTTACTAAATTGGTTTGAGCAATTTGATATTCATGCATGGAAGAAGAAATCTTTTTAAATTTCGTGGTTAAATATGGCGGAAATAGGCTAGCTCCAACTTTCTAGTGACTATATATACTACTCTCTGAACTGAGCGTTCTGTAGCCTTTTTTAAAGGAGCCTGTGTCTAATGCGACGGGAGAAAATTGGATTAGACAGGCAACGGAAAGGTTAAAAAAAATTGAAAATGAAAAAAATTGTGAGAAAAATGTGGAAACAAAAGTGAAGCTTGTGCAAAGTCTTTTGAATTACGGTGCAAATGGATTTACCAAAACCTCGTTAAATTTAATAATCCTAAAGTCTTCGTCGTCGCGAGTAATTTGTTTTTACCCTTTTCAGCCATGTGGAGAATTTAATTTTAGAGATTTTTTTTTTTTTTTCTCGTTTAATCTTTTTTCATCTCTCTGCCTGTATTTTTCTTTTTCTTCTTTATTTCTTAGAGTATTGCAAAAGAAAAATTTCTCCAGAATCCTGCTTTTGAAAGACATTGATTTCGACACAGCATTAAACACTGCGCTAACTTCTTCTGTCCTTGTTTTTTTTTTTTTTTTTTTTTTCCCTCTTGGTTCCACATCATCAGTACCACCTACGGTGTCGGCAGATTTTAAAAGCTGCTTTTGATTTGTATGAAATTCACTGATGGAGTTTTGAAAAGAAATTTCCAGGCCGTTATGTACCCCCTCTACTACCTCCACCGTTTATCGACGACCGTTTCCAGTGATATGTGTGGAAAAATTGTTTCCGAAAATGATTTCCCGCTCTATAAAAGACATTCGCAAATATTTGTTTCTAACATCTGCCTGGTGTAGAAAAGGGAGGGTGGTGGATCATTAATGTACACCAGTATTGACCGGCAGTTTCCAGGAACAGTTCCCACCCCTTTCACTACTCCATTTCCTTTTGTAACATCAGTTGGAACATGAAATGTAATTGATCTTCAAAGAAAGCGATGCCTTTTTTTCTTTGTTTGTGGTTGCCGCCATCTAATCGCTCATCATGTACATTTTAGTAAATCCATTTCAAATTAAAAAGTATCGAAAGGAGAGAAAAAATATTAGTTGTGTTGGGAAAAATTAGCGGGCAATGTTTGCTGTGCGTGTTTACATATTTATTTCCACCGAAAAAGGCTTCAATCTTCTCATGTCTGTTTGATGTTGCGGCGCAACATATTTCATTTTGCTTTTTCTTAAAATGTTGTTGGGTAAAGTTTTGCTTATATAGCATTTTCAAAGAAATGTTGTTTATAGTAATTTTTTAAAATGGCGTTGAGCACGATAATAATCGTTTATTAAACGCCATTTTTATGGGATAGTTAACTTTAAAAGAATTAAGTTAATATTAATTATTTTTAAATGATGTCGAACACGATAATAATCGTTTATTAAATGCCGGTTTTTAAGTGATAGTTAACTTTATAAAGAAGTAAGCTAATAATAATTCTTTAAAACTTGGTTAAGTCACTAAATATTAACGTTTAAATATTGAAAAAAAATTCACTAAGGAATTAAATTACTAATTGCGTTTTACAGATTTGAAGATGAAATCATTTCTGTATAATTTAACCACTGTAGAAATTTTTAGTTTTATTTGTCATTTAATTTTTTTAGTGTTATAGAAAAATGATCTTGCATAATTATTTCATTAAATTCTCGATTCAAAAGAAGTAAGAGTAGAGCTAATTTGTTTCTTATTTAGTTTCATTTATCAAGAATTTTAATTTCACTATTGTTTTTCCGCAACTTTGCAAAAAATTAGAGGTAGAATTTTTGTAAAAAAAGAACTTCTCTTTTAACGATGTATATAAATACAAATTAGAAATTCAGTCGAAAGGATTCTAAGCATTCCAAATCTAATAACTTCTCGCCATGCAGGTAAGAAAAAAACATTCCGCACTTAGGAGTATTTCTTTTTAATTAAAATTAGTTACACTTAATTAAATGCTTTTCAAATAGTGAGAAAGTTAAAAATAAATTCCGACAAACAGTTCAAACACTCGCTTTGACTTGACATATATGTGAATTAACAGACGTGGTATATTTTGTAGTCGCCGAAAACAATTCCGAGACTAATGATTCGACATTTAATTTTTATTACGATCGCAATCCTTTTTTTTTCCCACTCCAGTTTTTTTGTTTTTCCTTTTTCCCATGAATAGATACATATCTGCCCGCGAAAATGCTCCATGTTTAGTTAAGGATTTTTATGCAAATGTCCATCACTACCGAGAAGAGTTGCATCATTAGTTTCAATTTATTCAAGAGGGAAATGAAGCAGTCGTTTAATTAACTTAACTCCAAGAAAAGAAATCTTAATCGGATTTCTTGAATAAATTTGTTCTCACGGAAAATGGTACCGATGCTCCATTCCTTCTGCAACTATTTAATATCAGAAGTGATCCTGCAAAGCGGGGAGATAGATCAAATCGTTTTAATCCTCCAGTAATGCAAAACTGACATGTTTGGTGTTAAATTCCACTGTTTGTTAAAAATGTTTGACAGTGTTGGACAGCATCAGAATGAACTTGATTAAATCAATTTCTGTAGAAAGATTAAAATAGGCCAATTAGTTGTCCTATCTGCTGTGGCGCAGACTCTTTCCTTCTGATCCGCAAACACAGCAAATGCTTTATTTCGCTAATAACAAATTGCGGTAATCCTTCTTCCCAGGCATGTCATGCATGGAGGGCTAGCTATCCCCCTTCCCCTTTGATGTTCCATGTGGAGGAGGTATACCTCTTTATTTTTATTCTCCCCTCTGGAGAAGAGGTAGTTAGCGAAACTATTCTGCTACAGCAGGACACCCTGAGGTGTTTTGGGAGATTTGATCTCTTGGGTATTTCAGAGTCGAAGAGATCTTGACAGGAGAAGAGGTGGTTGATAAATCCCTTCCTGGACGAGAATGGCTGGTAAGTGAGAGCCAGATCCCTATCGTTAATGACTATTTTCTTTACTGTTTATGTGTTTTTGTATTAAATTCTCCAGTTTTATTCAATTGATAAAAGATTCCACTTTTATATATGGTTTTCAACAGATTTTAATGTGCAGACAGCACACTTCTGTTTCTCACTTTCTGTTTTTATATATGGTTTTTACAAAGATATTTTTAATGTGCAAGATAGCGCACCCTTCTGTTTTTATATATGGTTTTTAACAGATTTTAATGTGCAAAAATAGTGCACTTTCTGTTACTCATGTAAAATACTGGTTTTTAACTTTTTTGCATTGCTTTGCTCTCTTAATATATAATTTTCCTTTTTATTTGATGCCAACTTTAAATATTTTTATAATCGCCATTTTATGAATTCAGTATTTTCTTATCAGATTGGCGTTGGGTGAGTTATACCTGTTACCAGAGGGTGTATGGGGGCATTTAAGATTCAGATCCATTGTAAAATCTGAATTTTTTAAATCTCATATATTTTATGCACATTACTGAAATAATCTAAAAGGGAAGGTAGATAAAATAGGACTGAATATCAAAATAAAGTGAAACCTTTTTTTCTCAATCGTAAAACTCCTTGTATCACGCTTTTTCGTCTTGCCTTTTATGATCTAGGGAAATTTTTCATTAAATATGTACAGCGTTGTTGAAGGATGAAATCGTTTAATCTCATTTCGTTGGAGCTGAGAACAAGTCTTTGGCACACAAAACGATGAATCAACGATGAGTGCCTTTATTCCTTTAAGCTTACTAAAAATTATGTCTAGTGGTTTGAAAGATTTAAAGACGATAAAGTTTTCCTGTAAATGATTGGTTTAGTTTAGATTTCCGACAGCTTTTTATATTAAATTTGTTTTTATTCTTTCGATGCATTTTTGAGTAATGGGCTATCAATTTTGTATGAAGTTATCTCCAAGTGTTTGGATAAAATTCCACTTTATTTTGTGCACTTAATTATTTACTTGGTTTATAAAGTGTCGCTGTAGCATTTTGATCTTCAATGCAGTTGCTTTTGCAAGAGATCTTATCGAATGCGTAGGTTTTAGTTATGATTCTATTTATATATGAATTTTTTTAAACCATGTATAAGTTTTTACATTCGATTTTTTCAGTAAACTTATACTGAAAAATCGAATGATTTCTGAACTTCTTTTCTTTAAATGTCACATTAGTTTTTGAAACTATAACAAAATTATTTTTTAAAAGTTGATGCTTAAGAAATGCGAAAGAATCTAAGTCTAAACGACTACAGAAAATAAAAGAAGTTACTATTGAAGTTTAATTGGCAGACAAAATCCGGAAACATTTTTGTCTCGTACTGCAAGAAGGGAAAAAAATATCGGATGAAACTGTATTAAATGCTCATTTATTTTTCAGAAATGACTGTATTTCATAAGAAGCACATTGTGTTAAGAATGAATAAAAGTTTTTTGTCAATTCTGAAATTATTATTAGTAATTGCTTTCTTACTCTCTCTGATTTATTTTATTCGTCATATTTTCGTGTTTTATGGCTTATTTGTTGACCTACCTTAAAAGTTATCTAAAAGTCCATTAGATAGAACTTTTTTTGCTCCTCAGAGATCTAAAAAGAGAAGATTTAATGTACGGTTTTTATTGGTTCCTTTCTGATATACCTCTTACATTTTTATTTTCGGCATAAAAACTTCTTTGCAAGTTGGTCAATGAAAGAAATTTCATTTCAAGCTTAATACTTTTCAGTAAAAAAGTAATTTCTTCTAATAGATACTGAAAAAAAAAATCCTGTTCTTTTTTTTTTTTTTTTTTAATTTTCTAATCCAGTATATCTGCAATAAAATGAAAATTAGCATAACAAACATTGCTTCAAAATGTTCAATTTCTAATATTGGAATTCTTTCTGTAATCGAGTTTTCGCGGTAAGTTAAGTCCCGGTACAAAAACTTCAAGTTAGTAGTCATTTTCAAATATTTAAGCCGCTTGAAAATATTCAGTATTCATATATTCAAAAATGTTGAATAAATAAAAATTAAATACATTAGAGTGTACAAATTTTCCAATAGCCCTGCTACCGTTAATAATCTACGAAGAAGTATTCATATTTATAGTATTGAAGACGTTTCTTGAATGAAGATAATCGCATTTGAAGCAAACAACACGATTGAGCTACAAAATCCTGGCAGACTGCGACAGCCTCATAAATATGTGCCCGAAATTTGAAAATACCAAACACAGTTAGGAAAATCTGGTTATCGAATACCCGAAAAGCTCTTGCTTTCGGTTCTCTAAGCTCCTAATTTGCTCTTATAACCCCTCCCCTCCTCCTTGTACCACTTCGGCATTAAGTGTCGAGTGGAAGAGAAGATAAAGAAAAAAAAAACAGTTCTTCCTTTTCCAAAACAGCAACCAATTAGAGACACGGAATTGCGATTCACATAATCAATCACCAACACTTCGCATTCTGGCCGCAGTTGACACAATCTAACATCCCATTCATGCTGCACCTTGCAAAGCAAAAATCAATAGGAATAACCACATACTACACCACACTCTGCTATCTACTGCTATGGCTTTTCCGTCCTCATTTTGGCCGACATTCTCCACTTCCTTGGGGGAGCACGTTTCTTGATTCTAGGGTTGGGAGGGGAGGCTTTGGAGAGGGTGGAGGGTGGGGGATGGCGAAATCTGCCAAAAGCATCATGTCATCACCCCACTCTTCCTAGCAGCATCCTAAGCCATCTGGGCCCTTCCCCTCACCTTTAGTCCAGAAGCTAGTACCAGATTTCCATTATTAATGAAGTGGACGTGGCACAAACCTTGGCAGCATCAGCCAAATTTCTCCTCTTCCTCCCTCTGTCTTCTTCCTCTCTTTCGCTCTCTATTCTGTTTTCTACCAGTCATCCCCCCTTTCTTACTACTGCCAACCCTGTACCGTCCACCCCACATGATGCGAAAGAGGGACATGCAAATGGTCGAGAAATATTGCGTTTCTGCTCTCTCTCTAAGAGGATGATTCTTGGCTGACATAGCTTTGGAACCTGAGTTTCCTAAAGACCCCTTCTTGCCTTAAAAGGAAAAAAAAAAAAGAAAGAGAAATAGAAGTGGGAAAAATAATAATAATACGAATATAAAAAAGCGTTTTGAAAGAAAAGCTCCCTACCGAGGAAGAGGGCTATAGAAGTATATTTTATTTGTGAGCGTGTGTCATATGAAATAAATTTAGCGATATATATATTTTTTTCGAACCGGCGCGGGCTGAGAATTTTATTCGGGAGGCAGTCTTATATTCCTGATTTGTTGGGATGATATAGTTTTCAATATCGCATTCCAGTATGTATAGAGTGTGTTCTGCTTTCTATGTTGGGGGAGCAATCCATGAAACATGGAAGATCCTTTGTAATAAAAGGAAGATATTTCTCAGTTCAAATCACCGAGTAATAAGAGATTACAGCGATGGAAATGCAGCGGAGTATCCCTTCGATGCCAAACTGCAACTATCACAATGTTAGGGGGTTTAACTGCTTATTTCTCGCACGTCACCAAACTGGTAATCCGTATTAAAAGTGGCTGCAATAGACAGATAGAAAATGTAAAAACATATATATAAAAAAAAAAAAGCTTTTGTGTAGTGTTTGTTAAAATGGATGGATGCTATCGTAAAAGTTTGTCATATGTAAATCATTACGGTGAAAAATATGAAATGCAAATTTTATTAATATATCATGAATTTAAATTCTTAATATACACTAACAGATATGACACCATTGGTTTAGTACTTAGTTAAAAAATTTTTTTCTAAACAAAATTTTAATACTAAAGCTTGAAATTTTTAAATGACTGGTTTAAATAATATAAATTCTCTAAATAGAATAGATCTTATCAACCAATTTCTAATAATTTTTCACCTTTTAATCTAATTGCATTTACTTTTAAGAATATGAGTGTTAGATTGGAAAATGAATTTTGAAACTAATACTACAAATTTTTGAGAGAAATTAAATTTCCATAATAACCTGTTCTATGAGTTTGATTGTAATAGGTTTATATTGGGCGATTTTTTTTTTTTTTTTTTAGATGCTATTTGAAACTGTCTCATTTTTTAACGCAAAATCTTATATAACATTGATATAACTTGGAATATGTAATAAAAAAGTTCATTTAACAATGTTTTAATGGGCTTTTTTTTTTTCAAATTAAAATAGCTTTGTTTGAGGCAAATACATAGTGATTATAATTTAAAATGACATTAGTTTATGTTAAACCTCACGATTGAATTCACCATATTCTTGTAATTCTTTGAAGTTATGATGTTGTAATTCTTTTATACTTAAATTCACAAAGGTTAAGGTAAATATTTAATTTATCTAGCCATAGTTATGTAAAATTTAGAAATTCAGAATTATGGATGCATTTTAAAAAATTCATTACTATTACCTTTTATGGACGCACTTTTTATTAAAAATAATTAATAATATTAATTAATGAAAAAAATTTCGTCTATTTTGTGGGACTTCCTTATTTTATTAATCTTGAATATTTCATGAAAATTTAGAGTGAAGATTTTGCTCAGCCAAAAGTGAAAACTTCAAATCGGTTCTTAGAGGAATATGCGTGAAAAGGTCCTTTAAGTGATGATGACTGTGAAAGTTAAGACTCGCTCAAAGAAGCACAGTCTTCAGTTAACTTCAGTTTAAATATGTTCATGAAGGACTTTATCAAGTTCAACCAAATAATAGTTTCATCTCCCTTAGTATTTTACCTTAGAAACTTACCAAGAGATATGCTAACTATGCAATAGATGCTCGGTTTTCTCTCATACATCCATTGAAAACTTGAATACATTTTATGCACATATTTAATGCTAGTTGATAGAAGATAAAATTCTTGTATTTCTCCTCCATTAGTATCTTTTAAAATTCTAAATTTATTATGAACCATTGTAAAAGACCAAATGAAATGAAATAATTTGGTCAGCGCATGTGTTTAGAATTTTTGACTTTTAAGCAAATTGACTAATAGCTAAAAAAATTTTGATTTCATGTTAGTAAACAGTCTAAAATAGGAAGAGTATTGTAATAAGGAAGACTGTTGTTAGTATATTTAAAAATATCCATTGTTTTATGTAATTTATCAGTGGCTGTATTTTTAGAGATAAAATTCTCGGGTACTTTTACATCGGGTAAGTTTTGGAAAAAGAAATGTGGTCGTATGATCATTTTTTAAATCTAGATGGAAAAGTAAATTCAATAGAGGGTATTTACCGATAGCCATAATTAGCTATTGATTTTTGGAAGTCGATAATCATTTTATTTCAAAGCCTACTTCTAACAAATTACTCAATCCTTTACTCTTATCTTTTTCACTAACCTAGCCGAACTTCATTTAAAAAAAGGGCCAGGTAGAGTTATGAATAAATTGTACCGATTTACTGAATAAATTTATGCATGCTATTATAATTCTGTTATACTATAGAACAAATGAACAAAATGAAAATGTATTAAGATATAAAAAATAATACGTGAACAAATAATTTACTTAAAATAAGTTAAAAGAGTAAATATTTGAAATCAAATTATTAATTATAACATTTTTAAAATTTTCTTAGTGATTTTAAATTTTTAAGTAAATTATTCTTGAGTGTACCAATTAAATTAACTGATTAGTTAACTATGATTGAACGTTTAGCATTTTTAAAAAAATTTTGTACGTATCACATTAAATATCCAATAACTCTGAACTTATGGATTTGTTAATTGTTTAAAAGTTTCTACCTTTTTGTGTGTTGATAAATATTATTTTCAAAGCAATACGAAAATTTGTAAAAAAGTTAACATTAATAACTTCTTATTCTTGAAAAGGCAAACTTGAAATTATTATTATCGGATAAAAAATTTATGATTAAGGAGAATA